>JACEFZ010004481.1:367500-376118 GCA_014155875.1 Cepaea nemoralis
CCACTTCACAGACATTTCATCCATGAAGAAAGTGTAAATTAGTCAAAGTTAAGCAAAAATACAAGATCATAAAAAAAAAAATCACATTTACATTAACTTACAAAATATCAGTAATACAAATCGATATGTAAATGACAATATTATAACGATATAACTAATTAGACCAACGAATATAATGCAAACACGGAACAAAACGAATTAAAGAACATACAACAAATAATTAACCTGGAAAAAAAAAATTACTTCACAAGCTAAGTAACCAACTGTTATCTAAAAGAATTAATAAATGACTATACAAGCCAATGTCTCTGTTTAAAGCGGAGTATCCCACACGGGAAATAAAACGTTAAACAGTAAGCAGAAGGAAGAACAGTGAAGACCCCCTCACTCACAGTAAAAACACAATGAAAAGTATTATAAAAGCTATACAGCTAAGTACTATCAATTAATATAAAGTCAAAACAAGTCAATGTTTGTAGTTGCTTATAACCTAATACGTTACTAGATCAAGTAGTAACAAAATATGCAGATAAACGTTCTAGGAGATGCTCTTTCTTGTACCGAGATCCGGTGAAGCTTTGTGCTAACTTGCTAGTAAATACCAGGTTGTGTTGGTTGTTGGTATAGCGACATTATAAGTCCTTGACGAAGTGTAGCTGGGCTATACCGTGTGAGGTGCAATCATTCTGGGTTACAATGAAATGGGTACTGATGATGTCTCATGGGTATATAATGACTACTTGATAGATAGATAGATAGATAGATAGATAGATAGATAGATAGATAGATGGATGGATGGATGGATGGATGGATGGATAGATAGATAGATAGATGGATGGATGAATGGATGGATGGATGGATGGATAGATGGATTGATAATTAGATGGATGGATGGATGGATAGATGGATAGATAGATAGATAGATAGATAGATAGAAGATAGATAGATAGATGGATGGATGGATGGATGGATGGATGGATGGATGGATGGATAGATAGATAGATAGATAGATAGATAGATGGATGGATGGATATATGGATGGATGGATGGATGGATGGATAGATGGATAGAAGATAGATAGATAGATAGATAGATAGATAGATAGATAGATAGATAGATAGATAGATAGATAGATAGATAGATAGATAGATAGATAGATAGATAGATAGATAGATAGATAGATAGATAGATAGATAGATAGATAGATAGATAGATAGATAGATAGATAGATAGATAGATAGATAGATAGATAGATAGAACGAATGAACGAACAAACTTTATTTTCAAAGGGTTAAGAATTGGGCACGCAGGCCCGTCTAACATTCTGCCCTTCTATCACTCTCTTTCATACATTATTTCATTCACACATCATTCAAGGCTAACAGAGAACAGCAACAATAAAAAAGATATGCATTATAAAGGCATGGGCAAAATGCGAACATCAAAACTACACGACACAGTAAAATTAGATAATGGTCTGACACTTGTTATTAGCCATGTGGAATATACTGGCCTACCAAAAGAGGACTGGCTGTTATACTAGGGTTTTGTTATTATTATTATTATCTCTATTATTAAGGGGGAAGATAATCCGTACTGAGATAGTGTTCGAGTAATTTGCGATTATATGAATAGGGATTGGTGATGTCTTTGATTTCTTGTGGAAGATTGTTCCACAGCTGAGCTGCAGAGTACGTTAAGCTTGTTTTGTATAAGTCAATCCTAGGCTTCGGAATGTGTAATATATTTAAACGTTTACTGTGTCTAGCATTATATTTAAACAATGGCCAACGGTAATTTGGGGCATTCCGATGCAGGATTTTGTGAATTAGTTTAGCTTGATTGAAAAGCAGGCGTTTGCGGAGTGGTAGTAACTGAAGGCGTTTATACAGGCTAGGATTGTCAGATAAATGTTTGTTATAAATTAGACTCATGGCCCGTTTCTGGAGTGAGTAAAGTCGCTTGGTGTTTGAATTAGAACAACCGTCCCAGATGGTAGAGCAGTAGTCAAAGTGTGTCTGTATATGAGAAGTATAGAATAGTTTCCTTGTGTCCTCATCAAGGAAGTTTTTAATTTTGGCGAGTTGGTAGACTTTTTTCGCTGTTTGTTTAATAAGCGCTTGAACGTGGGAATTAAAGGTTAGGTTTCTATCAATGATTATGCCTAATGTTTTGTGCTCAATTACACTTTCTACTGGCATGTTATCGATGTGAAGTTGAAGTGATGTGTGTGAGCTTAGAGTTTGAAGTCTTTGTCTGGTTGTTAGTAACATTGATTTTGTTTTAGTGATGTTAATTTGCATACGGTTTGAATAGCTCCACCTAACTACATTATTTAATTCTTGTTGTAAAGACGACTCCAATAAAATACAGTTTTCAGCATTTGTGTACACTGTACAGTCGTCTGCAAATAGATCGCAGGACGACGAAAGATGTAAAGGTAGATCGTTAATATATATGGCAAACAATAGAGGGCCAAGAATAGAGCCTTGCGGTACTCCAATATTGAAGGTAGTGGTATGAGACAGACATTTATTATGTGATACTACTTGCTTTCTGTTTGATAGAAAAGATGATATTAGAGTGACTACATTTGGGCCAATTTTCATTGTCTCAAGTTTTTTAATTAAAATAACATGGTCTATCATATCAAATGCTTTCTTGAAATCAATAAACACAGTTCCACATAGACTGTTGTTGTTTATATTCTGGTGCCAATTTTCTATCATGTTTGTTAGGGCCGTATGGCAAGAATATTTTGGTCGAAATCCTGATTGGTTGTCAACAATAAGCTTGTTGCGAACTAAATACTGTAATGTTACTTTATGGATGTGTTTTTCTAGTGGCTTAGATAGTGATGATAGTAAGGAAATGGGTCTGTAATTGTTCGGGAGATCATTGTCCAATGAACCAGATTTAAGAAGAGGGTACACTTTAGCGATTTCGAGAGCTGATGGAAAGTGACCATTGGTGAGACACTGATTATATACATAGGTTAGTGGTATACAGATCACTGGCGCAGCACAACGGAGAATCCGGTTGCTGATTCCATCTAACCCAGATGAGGTTGTGTTTTTTAGGTTACTGAAGTAAGTGAATACCTCAGTGATTGTCATTAGCGGTATGTCGGAAAGAATATCGCCGGAGCATCTATTCTCGCAAAACGATGACAGTAAAGATAAGTTGCAAGGAGAATTAGGTATTGAAGCCTTCAACTGGTCTATGTCAGTTTGAAAAAAAATTACTGAATTGGTCGCATGTAATATGATTTGATGGTAAAGAATTTCGGAAGTTACACTTGTTTATCAAGGTGTTAATTGCCTTCCATATATCCTTACTATTTGTTTTATCCATTACTAAGTTCTTAAAGTAATTTTTCTTTTCCCGTCGTATGGTATATTGAACTTTGTTTCTAAGAGTACGGTATGCGCTGAGATCCCGCTTTTTATGTGCTTTGTCCCTGTCTCTCATAATTTGAAGTATTTCCTGGGTGATCCAAGGTGGCTTGACGTGGTGTTTTACTCGAACTTCCTTGATTGGCACATGTCTATCAAAAACATCAATAAATGTTTTCATCCAGAATTCCAGAGCATCATCCGGGTCAGGAAGCTGACAAACATTGTCTAGAGGTGAACTGAGCAAGTCGTGTAAAAATGCGTTTTGGTTGAAATGTTTGTAACTTCTATATTTTACACTTATGTGTTTATGTTTAGGAGTTTTAATTCCTTGTTTAGACCACGTGCAGCATATTGGGTAGTGATCGCTCATTGCACAATTGGGTACAGCGCATTCTATGATGTTGTCTGAGCAAGTTACATAAATGTGATCTATGACTGTTGAAGATGACTTTGTTACTCTAGTAGCCTGTTGTACTATTTGTTGGAAATTGTATGATGCAATTATATTTCCCCATATTATGTTGGATTTGTTGGTGTCAATGTTAAAGTCTCCGAGTAGTATAATTTCCTTCCCGGAAGCGAAAACCACATCCATCATGGTAGTGAAGTTTTCGTACCAGACGTGTCCAGCACTTGGATTTCGATAGAGGTAGCCAATTATCAGGGGTGTGTGGTTTGAAGTTTTAGCTCTAACCACATACATTCTATTTCGCAAGTTTCAAAGTCTAGCCTACGGTGAGCATTTAGTAAATTAGAAACATAGGTTACTATGCTTGTCTCTTGTTTCCTACAGGGATCCCTTCTAAAAACTTTGTACCCTTTAATAGATATGTCCTCATATGAAATGTTATCATTAAGTCTACTTTCACTAAGGCCGAATAAATGAAAATTTTGATTAAGAATAGAAGATAACTCTGGTAGCTTGTTAAATAAGCTGCAAATGTTTAAGTGTCCAAGGCGTATTCTTGACTTATTGAGCCAGTGTTGCCACTTCTCAGACATTTCATCCATGAAGAAAGTGTAAATTAGTCAAAGTTACGCAAAAATACAAGATCATAAAAAAAAAAAAAAAAAAAAAAATTACATTAACTTACAAATTATCAGTAATACAAATAGATATGTAAATGACAATATTATAACGATATAACTAATTAGACCAACGAATATAATGCAAACACGGAACAAAACGAATTAAAGAACATACAACAAATAATTAACCTGAAAAAAAAACTACTTCACAAGCTAAGTAACCAACTGTTATCTAAAAGAATTAATAAATGACCATACAAGTCAATGTCTCTGTTTAAAGCGGAGTATCCCACACGGGAAATAAAACGTTAAACAGTAAGCAGAAGGAAGAACAGTGAAGACCCCCACACTCACAATAAAAACGCAATGAAAAGTATTATAAAAGCTATACAGCTAAGTACTATCCATTAATATAAAGTCAAAACAAGTCAATGTTTGTAGTTGCTTATAACCTAATACGTTACTAGACCAAGTAGTAACCAAATATGCAGATAAACGTTCAAGGAGAGGCTCTTTCTTGTACCGAGATCCGGTGTAGATAGATAGATAGATAGATAGATAGATAGATAGATAGATAGATAGATAGATAGATAGATAGATAGATAGATAGATAGATAGATAGATATAGATAGATAGATAGATAGATAGATAGATAGATAGATAGATAGATAGATAGATAGATAGATAGATAGATAGATAGATAGATAGATAGATAGATAGATAGATAGATAGATAGATAGATAGATAGATAGATAGATAGATAGATAGATAGATAGATAGATAGATAGATAGATAGATAGATAGATAGATAGATAGATAGATAGATAGATAGATAGATAGATAGATAGATAGATAGATAGATAGATAGATAGATAGATAGATAGATAGATAGATAGATAGATAGATAGATAGATAGATAGATAGATAGATAGATAGATAGATAGATAGATAGATAGATAGATAGATAGAGGGAGGGAGAAATAGAATGTCATTAGCGAACATTGTGTCAACTCGAAAGACCGAGGGGAAAGGAGGAGATCTAGACCATAGGAAATGATGCTGGATGGGTTGAGGCTGTAGCATGAGAGAATATCATTACCAGAGTTGACGCAGAACACCAACGACCAAGATCTATGGAGATACTTGAACGCCTACGCCAGCTGACAGAACTTATGATGATGATGTTGATGACTATTCATATGAAATATGCACACACAAATCAGTGAGCTCACCGGAAGAAAAAGAGTAAACGCAGTGTGTTTGAAATTACAAACAGGAAAGATATTATTGGAGGAAAGTGCTATAATGGTGAGATAGAATGAGTATACAAGAAAATTATATGATGGAGAAAAGGAACAATAAAATGCGAAGATTTTCGTAAAATTAACCGAATAAACTAAATCAGCAAGCTTTTACTCAGACGTTTGAGAAGAACAAGAAAGGAAATAAAAATATAAATTTATGAAGAACAATACGATGTCTTTCAGTGCAATAATATGCACATTATGGTTATGGATTGGCGTGGTATCACTCTATTGTCAGTACCAGGAAAACTTTTTTATAGCATGTTACTTGACAGATTGAAAAAGGCGATAGATGAAAGGCTCAGAGAAGAACAAGCAGGCTTCAGACCAAAGCGGTCATGCATAGACCACATTTTCACCCTCAGAATAATTATTGAAGACTCCGTAGAATTCCAGTCGAAATTAATCACCAACTTTGTCGACTTTCAAAAAGCCTTCGACAGTATCCACCGTCCTTCACTTTCGAATCTACTTAACACTTTGGAATCTACTTTGGTTTTCCTACCAAATATACCAACGTCATAAAATCTTTCTACAAAGAAACACGTTGCTGCGTAAGAACAGAAACAGGCAACTCTGACTGGTTCTCAGTCGTAACAGGAGTGAAACAGGGTTATGTCTTATCACCGATGCTTTTTGGAATAGCTATCGATTGGGTCATGCGCAAATGCACAAACAACACAAATATGGGTATCCATTGGGTTGACAAAATTCTAGAAGACCTGGACTTTGCCGACGACATAGTGCTTTTGAGTTCAACACACCCGGATGCCCAAGAGAAAATAAACCACCTCCAAAATGTTTCAGGGCAAATTGGTCTCCAAATTAACACCACAAAAACAAAGACTATTGATCTTACCAACAGTTCAGATGACACCAAATTGAACAGCTACGTTCTTGAAAAAGTCAACAGCTTCACATACCTAGGAAGCAAACTGACATCTACAGGGGACTCAACACCAGAAATATCATCTAGAATCGCACTGGCATCTAGTGCCTTCAATAAACTGTCAAACATCTGGAAGTCAAAGACACTTAGCAAACACACAAAACTTAAAATCTTCAACTCTTGTGTGATTCCAGTGTTAACGTATGGATGTGAAAGTTGGAAATCAACGGTAGCTTTAGATAAAAAATTAGACAATTTTGAGAACAAATGTCTTAGAAGACTTCTAAACATCCACTGGACAGACTTCAGAACCAATTCGCAAATAAGACAAGAGACTAAGCAAGATACAGTATCCAATTTCATAAGAAGACGCCGTTGGAACTACATCGGCCATGTACTCAGAATGGACAAGTCAAGACTCCCCTACCAAGCCCTCATATGGTCACCAGTAGGGAAAAGAAAACGGGGAAGACCAAGAGAGACCCTGCGTAGAACCATCATTAGAGAAGGCTCATTCAACGGCCAAGTAAATATCCAAGATCTACAACAGATAGCAGCGAACCGCCAGGCATGGAGAGACCGGACTTCTGCCCTATGCGCCGCCTTAGGCTCAAGAGGAAAGACTAACTAACTAACTATGGTTATGGGCACTAATAGAAAGATCAATAAACACACAGAAAGACCTATATTTGTTCTTTATAAATTATACCAAGGCATTTGATAAATTAAAATATGATGAACTGGTTAACATGTTGGAAGGTAGCAACATTGATGGCAAAGCTCTAAGAATGATAAAGAATAGTTACTTGAATCAAGTAACAGCAAGAACAATGGGAAATACAGACGATGATTAAGAACATATAAGGCTAGGAGAACGACAGGGCTGTGTTTTGTCACATGATCTATTCTCTCTCTCTCTCTCTCTCTCTCTCTCTCTCTCTCTCTCTCTCTCTCTCTCTCTCTCTCTGTGTCTCTGTCTGTCTCTCTCTCTCTCTCTCTCTCTCTCTCTCTCTCTCTCTCTCTCTCTGTGTCTCTGTCTGTCTCTCTCTCTCTCTCTCTCTCTCTCTCTCTCTCTCTCTCTCTCTCTCTCTCTCTCTCTCTCTCACTCACTCTCGCAAAGTAATAATGAGGGAGATCAACTTGAAGTCAGGAATACTAATTGTTATAAAGATGATACAGTATTGATGGCGAATAATTATCTATAATTGACGGCCATTGTAGCAAAGAGAAAATGCCAAGAATATTCTCTCCGTGTATATCAAGAAAATAGTAATAATGGTGATATCAAAGACAGAGGTTACACCAAAACGGGACATGGAAATAGAAGGGGAAATTCTTAACCAAGTGGATAATGTTAAACACATAGAGGCAATTATAACATCAGACAGAAGATGCACAACAGAGATTAAGAACATACGAGAGCAAAAAAAAAACTGTATTTCAGAAAATGAAAAGTACTGTACGCCTTAAGATACTATCATTGCATGTAAGAAAACTAGTGTCGAAATGATATATAGACCATGTTTTGCTGTATGGCAGCATATCCTGGAATGTAAATGAACACATTAGAAAGAACTTGGAAGCAACAGAGATGTTGCTCTGAGGGGAATTTTGCGAATGTTGCTTTAGATGTATAGACTTGCCAGGCTGCTTAGCAAATGCAAAGACATAAAACTGTGGCTTTCCATGAGGTGGATGTGCATATGAGCAAAATTGTTTCGGATCTTACGTGGCTATCGCCTTCAGTATTTTATGTGTCAAAGCATCAGCTATAAACTCCATCCCATCAACCACCTATTTAGAGGCCGGTTCAACAAAATAACTTATTAATGAAGCACATAAAAAAAGCACCACTATCATTATAATGAAGCACTGAAGCTGAATAAAAAAAAGTGTGGGAATGGATTTTCTCCGTGTTTGTAATGAGGTAGAGAGCGAATGGCGGCTGAAATGGAAGGTGCATGATTCAACCGACTTTTGGACAGTGTGCAAAATGAT
>JACEFZ010004482.1:0-235000 GCA_014155875.1 Cepaea nemoralis
CGGTTTCTCTCCTTTTTGAACTCATATATGGTGCAAACCACGCGGGCCCATTAACATTTAATCACCAAATGGTTACTGTTCCACTCCAGTATTGAAACCCATCTCAATCATTTGTGTATGTAACCATCAATTGCGGGAAAGATAATGAAATCCATGTTAACTGCTAAAATGTGCCTAAAACATCTGGTGCTACTACAGACAATGCGCAGAAAAGGTAACAGGACTATAACATTGACAGCGGACATGACCGTTCTACTACTACTCTACTACTAGTGACAGACAGCTACTGACAGATCTTCTGGCAAGGACCTTTTAAAAGTGAACAAAGACAAATCTCACCTGTTGACTACGAAATCCTGATAAAAAAACAAACACAAAATATTTCACATCAATATGCTAAGAACCATACTACAACGAGACAACGACAAGACTCTACGACGAGCTTTGCACCGTGATAAAATAGATCACAAGATGACGATTCTAGCGATCGACATTCCACACTACATTAGACCGACAACTGCTTGAACGAGATCAGATCAATCCAAACCTAAGTCACGCAGAGACAAACAGTTGAAACAGTTTGATACAACACTACAACACCATCTTTTCAGACACCCGGACAAACAGAGTTGTAATGCATCCCATCACACTCACATCAAACCCAGGAACCATAAGAAATGCAAACCAGACACCAATACCATTACATTATACAAGGAACACTACATATGAAATCATCATCTTAGAAAAAAACAACCTCATCATAACGATCCCGATCAGACGTCTCTTCCCTATGGTCATTGTACGGAAAAGGACAACACAAATACTACGACTTTGCATTGATTACAGAAAACTGAACAAGATCCTGTTTTCGATCTTGAACAATGGCAAATACCAGGACGATCCTTTCGTGACAGAACGTGACGGACGCGAAGTTCTTCACGACCCTTGACATTGCTAAAGGTTACTGGCAGATTGGCTGTACATGAAGACAGCATACATTTAACCGACAGCTTTCCCCACGCCTTGGGGACTGTACCAATGGTGCCAACTCTTTCGCATTTGGGCTAGTCAAGTGCCCCCATCCACATTTGTAACGCATGACACGCTCCTCCTATCTGACATCCCTTAATATATTTTCCCTAATTGCCGACCTCTGTTCCATACAGAGACAATGACGGAACATATACTAGACTGGAACAGACACTAGAACGTATCAAGACAGCACCGACTGACAGTGAAGCCCTCAAAGGTGAGCCTGGCTTACCAAGAGAATATCATTTTTGGGGTACAGAATATCCAATGGCTTTGTCATGACAGACAACAAAATTGTTCTCGAAAATTCTAAAACTGTCACTTCCAACAAATAAAACAAGTCCGCAGTTTATTGGGACTTATTAATTATTACAGAACTTCATTCCTGATTTTTCAGACTGACTGAGGTTTTTTCTAACTTACTAACCAAGAATAAACCCGAAAAGTTGTAAAACGTGAATGCCTACGAATGCGTTTGATAAATTTTTGGCACACTTTTCTTGTAAAATGCACCTAATCTCATCCTTAAATTGCCCAACATTCGTTTACCTTTCAGATTGAGAACAGATGCTAGCTCCATTGCGATCGGTGCAGTCCTATTGCAGGAATACAACGACATTCTGCATCCCGTTTGTTTTCTATCAAGAAAACTAAGGCCCCGAGAGCGGTCTTGGTCCATTCCGCAATTAGAGGCATTGGCCTTAGTAGAAAGTGTCACAAAGCTGTCCAAATATCTTCTAGGACGTCACTTTATCATCGAAACTGACAACAGTCCATTAAGGTAATATCAATTCTGCAGTACCATCAAATAACATGATTGCTCGCTGGTCCTTGAGCTTCAGAATTTCAGTTTTGAAGTTCGCCATATTCCCGGCAGAATGAATACAATCGCCGACCTTTTGTCCCGTTGTCCGACAGACCCAGTAAGCAATGTCTGAGTGCACTGTGTAATATTACACTCAGCCCAACACAGCCACCAATGTGTGAATTTTCCAGTCACCTACTGTGTAAGGTCTATAAGTAAAGTTGTGATACGGTTTAGAAACCGACATGTATAATATTCTTATTTTAATCAAGTTATGTAATGAGTGTAGTATAATTGTGTAAGTGTGTGTTAGAATGAGAACAATATTAATTGTATATAGACACCAACAACAGGGTCACAGACGCTTATCCACTTACCAGAAGCGAACGTTACCATTGTGACATTTGTGGTGATTTTTTTCACCGTGATATTTTAACATGTGCAAATGTGGACTGAACATTGAACTCCTACACCACCTTTACAGCGAATGTAATCCAAATTGTTCGACGTGTGAACACATCGGAAATAAGAACATTCCACCATAATCCGTTGTGATACTATAACATCATACACGAACTGTGAGAACATTTTACTATCCGTTCCGAAAGAAAACCGGATCATTTGTGTTCAGAAAATGTAACATCAACCAATTTTTCGTTTCGTGTGTATTTCCGGTATAATTTAAAAAGTATAGCAAAATTAGCAGACTATGTACAAATTGCCAAAAATTTATGACACTTGTAAAATCTTTTCAATCTATAAAATATAATATACCAATTGGGTACTTATTTATTTTGATTATGTAATCTTAGAATCATATCTTGATTAATGTATTTATTTTACCGACTTTTTCTCGTTAATATGAAGGAAACGTCAAGCAATGACGCTAAGAAATTAAATAATTATTGTAATGTATGGAATTTCTTAAATGTCAAAATTACTTCCCTTGCATTTGTGAATTACATCAAGGGCCATAATTTGAAACATATTCATTAATGTATATTGTATAGATAGACATTTTGTTGCTCAAATATTTGGCACAGCAGGTAGGCGTCCACCAAGCATGTCATAGAGCTGCCAACATTGCAAACCAACATAAGAGCTCCTGACCAAAATGAGGGCAGAGTTTAAGTGTTTAATACGACTAATACAAAGCCGTATTTCAGTCTGGCTAGATGGTTGTTGCAAAACAATCATATTATTACTTTTTTTTCAAATAGCTGCGAGGTAGATGCGTGAAGCTGGAACTACTGATCTGACTGGGTATTTATTGCAATGAAGGTAACCAGGCATCAGAGGGATGAAACCTGAATTGGTGTTAAAAATTGTACTTCATTTGTCATTTCAATGCAACTTACATTTTTTTTTGTATATATTTCTATGCCTTATATGTATTTTCATGCATAACACTGGGAAAAAAGTAGTCTCTGACATGAAATTAACACTACCCCAGTATATACATACATCATGAATGAAAAGATGGCATCTTTCATTGAAGTACCCGGGAGAATGTCAGAGCCTAGCAGCAACATCGTTGCGGCGCCCGGCGGACAAGAGTTGTCGCGCTGGCGAGATTCTTACCTGACACGCGACCAGCGCTGACGACAGACGCACGCAAAGCCACGTGACCCCACCAGAGGCAGTGGGCAGTGTGTGTGTTAATCTCAGACCAAGCTGGGACTGGACATCTGAACGGACGTGTGTGTCGAGAGCAAGGCGTTTTGTGTGAATCTCCGTGGTTGTGAGCTGAACGACTGATATCGTGAGCGTCAGACCTATGAGCTGTATTGTGGTTGTGAGTTGTTATATGTTGTACATTGCTGTAACTATTGTTATGTATTTAATGTGGTAATAAATCCATAGAAATTGTGTTGCTGTGTCTTACGTCGAATCACGTTGTACTTGTACTGTCTCACATGTGTTAGCCAACGAGCCTAATAGAAGATCCTGACAAACTGGTTTGCCTTTTTTGTTCACGAGTGCATTTTTCAGAAGATTCCTGGGAGTCATCGCTGGAGCTACGGAGTTCATGCTTTGTGCAGCGCTTTTGGCGGATCGCCCTGCGGAAAGAGACCGTGTCTTATGGTATAAAACCCGGGTCAGTGAAGTCTTTCTGGTGACTGCCGATTCCATCGACGACGAACTATTTTTCATGGAGGACTTTTGTGTTGGCATTCTGGCAGTGGCATTATGCACAGTGTACCTGTGCTCCCCTGATGTGTCTCCACCTTGCCGTGGTGGGGGAGCTTGCGTGTCCCATCGACCCCATGTGCTTGCCGATGGGTGAAAACTACATATTGGACGGCTCATGGGATAGGGACCAGACTAAGAGAGACACAACCTGCTGCTCTGCAGGTGAGACTGAGGATAGCAGTCAAATATTTAAATCAGGCGCACGAAGGCAGAATATCTTGGTCCGGACAAAACACTAAAGGCTCCCTGTCGAGGGCTGTGGCTGAACGCCTCTAAGCCACAAACCCTTGGACCTGAGAGCCAGGCCGATACCCACCTTTCGAAAAATAAAAGCGTGATACTGAGCAAGCTACATGCTCAGGTCTGATACAAGTTTGAAGGCTCTCAGCTGGGGGATATGAGGAATTCCCGGATGAGAGGGCCAGGCCGTTTCTCGTTCACCGCTTCACGAAGGTAAGGTGCTGAGCCGGCAGCACAAGTAGCCTACCTCGTGAGCGAGTACAAAAAGTCAAAAAAGTGCCCCAGCCGAAGAAAATGGCTGCGAAAACTGTATCTAACTCATTGAGAGTGTAGACAAAAGTGGAAGAACATTTCAATGACGCAAAATGGAACGCACGGCGAGCGAACCTATTGCGTGGTCCGAAAGCAAAAGCTTATCGAGTGGGTGTCGCTCGCAGTCTGGCCGTCCCTGGGGTGTGCTGAGCGATCAGGGGCAAACGGGTTGCCCAACACATGGAAGTGAGGAACTAAAGCAGCCATGAGCAGGACGTGGTAACTCCTCGGGTGAGCCCAGTCACAGAGCAATATGTGCCGGCTCTGCAATTATGGAAGCCTCCTTGGATAGCGAGGGAATGCTCATGGTCTGCCCCTGCCTTCCCTTGAGGGCCGACCACGATGTCGTTCATCGTTCTATCTTGACCAGCTGAGATGTTAGCGGCATCACAACAGTCCAACGTGCCTCGAAACCAGAGGAAGGTTAACCTCATTAAAAAATGCCCGCTGAAGTCGGAAGTGTCGTCCTACGGGTGGCAAACTAAAAATTGACACTATGCAATTACGTCCGAGTGAAATGTCTCGTCCGAATGTCTCTCGCGCTAGGAACAGCTCTAACTACCTAGTTTCCGAATGCCGCTCTTATTCGGAACAGCTCTGACTGGGTGGTTTTTCTGAATGTCTGTTGTGCCTGGAAAAGCTCTGATGTGCGCAACGACAAGCACATGTCCGAAAACTCGCTGAGTGGATGTCGTCTGCAAACCTGTCTGGTTTGTGCGGGAATGACCCGGGGAAACGAAGTGACCAATATATTGAAGTGAGGATTTAAAGCAGCCATGAGCAGGACGTGACGATCTCCCTCGGTGAGCCCAGATCCAGGGCGTTATGTGTCGGCCCTGCAACTATGGAAGCAACCTTGGATGGCGGCAAATGCTATGGACTGTCCCTGCCTTCCTTTGAGGTATGCCGTTGTCTTCGACCGTTCAACCTTGGCCAGCATGGTTGCAGATGGCACCACAAAAGTGAGAGTCTCCCAGGAATGCTACCTGGTCAAAAAAGCACGCTAAAGTCGATGTGTTGGCCTACGGGTTTCGGCCCAAGGGCGCATAACAGACACACCGCAATCACATCTGAAAAAACACTCCGGATGAACGAAAAGAAGAAGTAGAAGAAGAAGTACCTGTGCGAGCTGTTGGCTTGCTGAGACTCTGTCTGTTCCACTTTTCACATTGGGCAGTGTGGAGCATTTTGTGTGATATTCACTGGCACAGGAACGGAGCATAATGGGGACGACTCATTGCCCTGAAGTTGGAACCGCGACTACCTGCCTACCTAACTAACTACTTTTTGTTTGCCACTGTATCAGTTAAAGCAGTGGTTCTCAACCTTTTTTGGCCCATTCCCCCCTTCACCATATTTTCAGAACGCCATTCCCCCCCCCCCCCCCCTTCCTATAAAAAATTTGACCCGTTCCCCCCCTTCACCGTATTTTCAGAACGTCATTTCCCCCCCCCCCCCCCCCCCCCCCCCCCCCCCCCCCCCTTTCATATTTCCTATCTAAAAATCCCCTCACCCCTACACAGTGTACGCGTAAAAGTGGAAGGCAAATGTAATAGCATATACTAAAACAAGTCTAGACATCCACATAAAACATGATTTGTGGGTCTACTTACTTTATAAAATGAATTTTAGAAGGACGAGACATACATAACTGTAAAGTATGAAGGGAAAAACTATGTCAAGTAATCGGTTCTTGTATTAACACGATCTTGAAATGGTCTTCATTTCCCCCCTGGAAACCCTGAAATTCCCCCCTTGGGGGGGGGGGGATTCCCCACCAGTTGAGAACCACTGAGTTAAAGGAAGAAGGATATAAATTCAAGTTTCAAATTTATAACATCTTACAGAGCATCATCATCATCAAGTGCCTTGTCAACTGGTAGGGACAATGATACTTCTTCACAGCTGCCATTCTTTAGCTGTATGTATCAGTTCATGTGTTGATATATTTCCATGTCATAATGTAAGACTGCCCAAAGTATTCTCGTTTTTGTATAGTACACAGATACATTTTTCATACGGTGTTGATTGTTTGTCATCTGCAGCCTGTTCCAAATATTCCTGAAGTGTTCAAGAGCAAGAAAAGGACAAGATCCCCTAGTAAGAAGGAGTCCGCAACATCCCCGTCTGCACTGATCAACCAGTAGGTAGTAGAATAGTTCTGTAAATATCTTGTCATTGAGTAGGTAGCAGAATAGTTCTGTGTATATCTTGTCATTGAGTAGGTAGTAGAATAGTTCTGTATATATCTTGTCATTGAGTAGGTAGCAGAATAGTTCTATATATATCTTGTCATTGAAGACAAAGTTGGTAATTCCAGTAGGTAGCAGAATAGTTCTGTATATATCTTGTCATTGAAGACAAAGTTGGTCATTCCAGTAGGTAGCAGAATAGTTCTGTATATATCTTGCCATTGAAGACAAAGTTGGTCATTCCAGTAGGTAGCAGAATAGTTCTGTATATATCTTGCCATTGAAGACAAAGTTGGTCATTCCAGTAGGTAGCAGAATAGTTCTGTATATATCTTGTCATTGAAGACAAAGTTGGTCATTCCAGTAGGTAGCAGAATAGTTCTATATATATCTTGTCATTGAAGACAAAGTTGGTCATTCCAGTAGGTAGCAGAATAGTTCTGTATATATCTTGTCATTGAGTAGGTAGTAGAATAGTTCTGTATATATCTTGTCATTGAAGACAAAGTTGGTAATTCCAGTAGGTAGCAGAATAGTTCTGTATATATCTTGTCATTGAAGACAAAGTTGGTAATTCCAGTAGGTAGCAGAATAGTTCTGTATATATCTTGTCATTGAAGACAAAGTTGGTCATTCCAGTAGGTAGCAGAATAGTTCTGTATATATTGTGCCATTGAACACAAAGGTGATCATTCGGTAGACAGCCAGATAGTTCTGAATATATCTTGTCATTGAAGACAAAGTTGGTCATTCCAGTAGGTAGCAGAATAGTTCTATATATATTGTGCCATTGAACACAAAGGTGATCATTCGGTAGACAGCCAGATAGTTCTGAATATATCTTGTCATTGAAAACCAAATTCAGCATTCATTAGATAACCAGATGGGAGTCTTCTTTGCTGGAGCTAGAGTTCGTGCTTTGTGTGACTGAAGTTAATACAAGAGACAACACTGCAGGTATAGACAATCAATTTCAAGTGAATGAAAGAACCATCTTCATCTGATAATATGACTCATTAGATGTCTTAGTCAGATATGACTGAGCTACCGTACGACAGTTGACAATACTACCTGCTTTCTGTTAGCGTCGATTGTTGTGCGGCGCTCATCAAACCCGACACCTCACATTGTCCCAGCGGCTTCAGGCGGAGGAGCACAATTTGGAGGGTACAAACCTTATTCTGGTGCGAGGAAATGCAACTAAGACTAAATGTCATGGTAGGGCAGACCAGGCCCTAAGCCTTGGTCGGCAACTGGTCTAGGATCGGCCCCCAACAGGTGGACAGAGCATTGCTTTACTGATCCGGCAGCTTCTGCAGCTTGACTTGTTCCAGCTGTATTGGTGTTACCTTTTCTCTGGAGTGAACTAGGCAGGCCTAAAAATGGATCATGCAACATGGTCTTGCAATTTAGCCCAGGTTTTCTGCTATAGAGAGGTATAACTCCATCCCTGGCCTTACCACCATGGGTTGCAGTTATTATGCCTTTAAAAAAAAAAATGCAACAAACTATCACCTGTTTAAAACGGCAAGGTTCCAGTGATATGGTATGATTAGGAGGAGGAGTGAAAGTACGAACGGATAATTTCACACAGGTGAAGTGATCTTCCATTGGGACAGAAGGACGATATATCGCCATACCACCCAATCCATTCCACTCCAGTATCCTTTCCTGCACATAACTAATGCATACACAGAAGAAACATGAACATGATGGCAGACATGGTAAGTTACAGACAACTGTTTGTTCACGGCCCCTGTGTCTATATTTCAGATGTGGAGTTTGCCACAAAACCACGGAGCAGCACCTTCTGGCGAAGTGTGACAGATGTAGCAAGCATTACCACCTGGGATGCCTGGAACCTCCCCTGACTCGCATGCCGAAGAAAACCAAACTGTTTGGATGGTCAGTTTCTATCGCAGTTTTGTTTTACAGTTGCTACTATAGGCTGTTATGTAGTTAGTATTGTCATCTTGTTTCCAAGGTTGGTTGTATTAGTTTTTCATAATGGGTACTATCAGAGGTTTTATAGTATTTTGTACTGTCACAGTATTTGCTCAGATGGTAATAATGAGAGATATTCTACATTGTTGATACAATCATAGTTTCTTCATGATTGGTATTATTAGTGTTTTTTTTTAATAGTTTTTTTCTCATAGAATGTCTACAATACATGGTACTCTCATAATTTGTACAATAGTTGTTCTTATAGTTTTTTTAATAGTACTTGGTACACTTATAATTTGTATAGTGGTTGAAACTCTTATAAATTGTACAATAGTTGGTACTATTATAATTTGTACAATAATTGGTACATTTTAAAATTATGCAATAGTTGGTACTCTTATAAATTGTGCAATAGTTGGTACTCTTATAAATTGTGCAACATTTGGTACTCTTATAATATCTGATGGAAGATGCCTTGAAGAGATTAGACCAAGAATCGCCATGGCAAACGTAGCCTTTAGCAAGATGAAAAACATACTGACCAATAAAAAGATGTCAGTTGAAATGAGAAAAAGAGTGTTGAGATGCTACATAGAACCTGTACTTTTATATGGATGTGAAGCGTGGACAATGAGCAGTCAGGCTGAAAAACATCTGATGGCTGTAGAGATGTGGTTTCTGAGGAAAATGCAAAGAATACCATGGACAGCCAGAAAGACCAATGAACAAGTTCTTCAAGAAACAAATGAAGATCGTAAATTGATTAGAGAAATTAGACGTAGACAGTCAACATTTTTTGGGCATGTTATGAGAAGAAATGGATTGGAGAACTTGGTGACGACTGGTAAGATCGAGGGGAACAGACCAAGGGGAAGACCTAGAAGCAAGTACCTGGATGGCTTACCGGCATGGCACATGATGGATGGATAATTTGTAGAATAGTTAGTAATTTTATGATGTATATAATAGTTGGTACCTTCAGAATGTTTACAATAGTTGGTACATTTTGTACTTTTACTTCGGTGCTGTCAAATATTTTACACAGCACACATAATATTTTTATATTTGCTAGCACAAACACAGATTTACATTTGTTAGTACAATCACAGATTTACATTTGTTAGTACAATCAGTTTTTACATCCTTGATCCTAAGATTTTATATGGATAGTGAGAATTTTTACAAGTACTGAGTGTTTTCATCACATAAAACTTCACTTGCCCCACATGCTTATTTCTGTTTTGCAGGCAGTGTTCATACTGTGTGTTGTCAAGCAGTGATGGTTCAGTGAAGAGTGCCCTAGATGTTGATGAACCAAGGAAGCTAAGAGAGACCATAAAGGAGCCTGACAAGTTCTTTCATCTCAGCCACATACAAGACTCGCTCAAGGTGGGCACAGACTTCATGTTGTTTTACAGTTAGCACATTGGTGGCTTGTTTCTTCTTTATCTTGTACTTAGATTGTATTGTTTGCTGTTCATTGCAGCTTCTTTTCACTACCATTCAAAAACAAGATTCCACACGGTAGTAAGTGTTGTTTGGTACTCAGTCTGTTTCATAAGGTCAAGTATGGGTGGCTAGCTGCTGGCGCCTAGCCATTTGTTACATTGTGCTTCACAAAAGGCATAATAACTACAACCCATGGCCTGTAGCGAATGTGACTGAATAGACTAATTCGCACTGTAAATGTTCGTCCACAATGGCTGCATGTGAACACATGGTAATTTCCACCATCATGCATCTGGCATCTCTCATACTCAGTGTGTGACCTACCTATCTGTAAGCATTTTCTCCTTTTTCTTTATTCCATTCCTGATCTTTACCCTCCATGCAACGTGATCAGCGGCAACTTGCTCCCAAGGTGCAATATCAATCATGTCCCGCACACTCATCTTTGTACCGAAGTAGAGGCAAACCACAAGATCTTTTACCCACCTGTAATTCATCAAAAAAGATGTCCTTTGATATTCTATCATTGTCCTTCTTCCTAATGTTCCTATCCATCTAAGTCTATGAAGGCTGAGAGTGGCTAGCATGAATAGTAAAATGATATAGGCATACTCCTCTTCAAGACCTTAGATTGAGAGTCTGCTTAGATCATGCATGGGCCTGAGTTAATGTGTCGGCGCATGGCCGAATGGATAAGAACACACACTTTTAACCCTTTACCGGGCAAATCGTCCATTTACGTCCAGACCCCGGTACGGGCAGACCGTCTGAAACCGCCCGTTACTATTATGCATTGTAAAAACACGATCTCTTGGCTTTCCGATACTGGTTACTTTTGCTTTCGCCGATAGCTTGACAACGTGACCGCCATTTGTAAGCGCCTGCTATGAATTTGAACAGATTTTTTGGGATAGTTTTCGGGGTGTTTACGCTTAGTTTTTCAAAATGGATTTCGGCGATTCTTCAAGTGATAGCCAAGATTTTGCTAGGTTCAATTTAAGTGACATTAAAGGGCACGAAGTTGACTATTAATCGGAGCTAGATATCAGTGAAAAGCGTTACTTTGCATTAGCAGTCTTGAGTCGGACTTTAAAGAAAGTGATTGATTCTGAAAATGCGTTTGTAAATTGCCGTATAAATGACTGAAAATCACAAACAACATGCTGTATTTCGTAAATATTTGTGTTCATATATGGATTACCAGCAACAATCACAGAGTAACATATTCTGCATACTTTTCCCTTCATTGTGTTGTTTATTTAACTAAAATCAGTTGATTAACACCTTATTTGTGATGTTTTTACTAACGCAACCTGAAATTTTACCGAACCTGAAAAAATCTTGCCCATTCAGGGCTAAAAAACGGACAAACGTCTGCCCTGTAAAGGGTTAAACTTCTGGTTTGCTAGTAGTGAGGTAGTGAGTTCAACCCCTACACTGGTCATTTGGACTAAAATATTGACTCTTCGTTCTTGACTTGGGGACGTAAATTACAAGTCGGGGGATGAGTGGTCTCGAGTTATGGTGTCTGCCTCGAGTGCTAGAGGTCCCGGGTTCAAGCCCTGGTGAGGGCCGGGATGTTTTCACGTGGACTTCTAGTAAAAAATTTCCCCTCGTTTCTGGGCAGTGAGATCGGACGCCCGTGTGTATTGTTGTGCACATAAAAAATCCCTTGGCAGTTGGAAATCGAAAAAAAAGTAGCCTAACGGCACTGCCCGAGCAAAATTTTGAGTTAAGAATCTACCTTTCAGGATCCTTGCTAGTGCTATGGAGTTTGTGCACTGAGCTGAGAATCTCCGTACTCGGGCTTGAGTTAGGAGTAGAACAGAACACTTATGGGTTACACCCATGTGCCTTGATGTTGATCCGTCGATTGAACTAAACGTAAATTACAAGTACCTCAGAAATTGGAGTGGGTTCATTTGATGGCGAGGGGAAAGTAGCCCACTCACAAAAGTCAGTCCAGCATGGACTACGCTTGAGTTCAGAGTGAGCAAACAAATAAAATAAAATGTGTGGGTACTTGATGGGCATTTAATCTCTGCATTGGTAGAGAAAAGGCAACAGAAGAAAAATAAGTGTTGTCAGCAGCTTCAGTTCTTTGTTTTTGCTCTTGTGGCATGACTTGTCGTCTATGAATGACTATCTTGAAGCTGGTTTCCACATTTTGTTTTTCCGGTTGGATTAGTTTGAGTGTTGTTTGCTGTTTGAGTTGTATCATTTCTAGTTTGTTCTTCCCAGTCATTTGGAATGTAGCTAGTTTAGAAGATTATATCTTTAGGCATTACAAGTTCTGTTCCATTTGACCTTTCCACAATGTTCATCACTTCAAAGATGTTTTCAGCTTTCTTATTTGTTAATATTGTTATTTGTGCCTGGCCTTCTTTATATGCATCCAGTAGATGGGCTTCATCTGTTTTAACTGTCTTAAAAGACCAGAGGGTCTGGAAAAAATTATGACAAACAGGAAATTTGTGGGTGTTAGAGATAGATTGCCAGAGGGAAAAAATGCTGGCTGGGTTGACAAAATGACACAGAAGATGATGAGTGGTAAGAATCATCAGGAACATACGATAGATTTTTATGGAGGAACATGACTGCCTGTGACATATGGCATGGTACATAATGCTGATGATAGTACATCTTTACTTTCTGTTGTTACACTTGTACCGGTGTTGGTATATATTTCTTGGTGATCTCCCCTATATGCTTGAAGTATCTGTAGATTTGAAGTTTATTTCTTCAGCTTCTGTAGCGGATTTCTCATTGTTGATATGTTAATGTGTTTGATATACATTTTTATCTTTTACTATCACCTTGTTAGATGTAACTATTTTGCTGTCTTGGTTTGTCTTATTTTCACTTTGCTACACTTTTCCAGTATTTGTTTTGTCTATCACCACACATGTGAATGCCAGCTTCTTTTGGGTAAATGGTGAGTGTGTTTGGGCTTCAACATTTTAGTTGTTTATTATAATGTCCTTTTTCTTGCATCTCTTGATGCTGTGAGTCATTGTCTATGAGGTCCCATGTCTTATTTTCCTGGAATAATCAGCAAGTGCCTTGCCGACTGGCTTCTGCACAACTTTCCATCTCCAACAACATGTATCAGTTTGTGTGCAGACTGCCTTCCGTGCCGTGGCACAAATATTATGAAGAATCTTCTCATGCTGTCTTCCTGTATTGCTCTTCCTACAAATCTGTCCAGTTGTCACAATATTTTCTATCTTCTGACTTCTCATAATGTGGGTAAAAAATTGTTACTGCCTCTTTCTGGTATTTGTGATAAGCTGTCTTTGTATTTTAACCTCTTTTAAAATGTCTTATCACTTTGGCTGTCCAAGTTTTTCAGCTTTCTTCTGTGAAAAGCAGGAAACATACTTTCATGGAACATTCTACCTTTTAACTTATTGGGAAAATGTTGACTTCACCGCTGTGATAATGCAGGTGGAGACAGTTATTGCAGCGTTCCACTGTCTTGAAGACAAACAGTACATGCATGCCACAATTATAACACTCAAAAAAGTATGGTGAGAAAGGTGACGACAGACATGCTTGGGACAGAGTGGCAGATTGTCATTCAACAATAAAAAATACAGAGCGTCTGTTGGATTGTTTCCCCAGGACATGCTGGTGTGATGGGAAACAAGCGGGCAGACGAATTGGCTGGGTCTGCGTATCTTGGCGGGGATATTGGTGCATGATAAGGCAGGCGTGGCCGGCGCCCTTTGGAGTCATGTGTATAGTGCAACAGAATGGGTAGATCATCATGGCTTGGAGAGAATGGTTCTGCAAGAAGAGATCAGAGGATCTGGCTGACACTCAAAACTCTGGAAAGGCCAGACGGACACATAATCAGAGTGCATTAGTGTTGGGACTTGTCACTGCTGACTGTTGCAGATGATGGATCACATATGGGAATGTCCATAGTACTGTGATGTCAGTTCTTGACACAACTCAACTCAAGTCCATTCTTTGCTGTGATCTATATCTATAAAACAGAGTGTATGTGACTTTGTTTGTTTGTTTGTATTGGATGGGTTCGATTGAGATGAAATTTTCTACACGTCTTCCTTTCATTCCTGTGCAACCGACTATAATAGTTTCATAGTGTAAAATCTTCTACTTATTTAATATTTACTTTTTCATTATATAATTTCTATATAGCAGGGGGACTTCACTCTAGAAAAGTTATTTCAAGGGGCATAACTTTTAATAACATTTCTATATACTTTATAGTCATATTGTTGGACTTACTTGCACTATTGTTAAACTCTTTGTCTATAGTTATTTTCAGGCATATGAGTTATAATAAATAATGATATAATCTTTAAGGCATTTTCAAAGTTTGCATAAAAATAATGCATAACATTGTAACCCATCTTTTTCTGCTTAAAGAAATTATCAACTGTCATGTCGGTGATTAAAAACAGTTTTCATTAAAAATAATGAATGGTGTGTGGAAGGACATTCTTTTAAGTTACTGTGCGCCAGGAGCTGGGCGAAACCACGCCGGGTCAGATAGATAGACAGATAGTCGGGAACGGAAGCTTATTTGACTACTTATATGAATTAAATGAGATGCTCCCCACCAGGAACTGGCTGAAGCCAGGCCGGGTCAGACAGATAGATAGACAGACAGACAGATAGTCGGGAACGGGAGAGCTTATATGACTACTTATATGAATTAAATGAGATGCTCCCCACCAGGGACTGGGTGAAGCCGGGCCGGGTCAGCCAGACAGACAGACAAACAGACAGACTGATAGATAGATAGATCCCCTCCAGGGCCTGGGCGAAGCCGGGCCGGGTCAGCTAGTGATCTATATTTAAGAGCCATTTATTCTGTATTGAGTGTACTCAGCACTTGATGGCTGGTCGTTCTGTCCACGTTATTCTCAGTATTATGCTGTAATATTTCATGTAAAATGATGTACAATAATAATGATCTTTATTTCACAGATGCAACAGAAGAAAAGTTTGTTAAATAAAAGGAGCAAGCAACGTAGAGAGGCAGCCAAAAAGGCTAGGAGAGTTGGATCATTGAGGGTCAGTGATATTGCTTTCCTTTCTCCCCCCTTATCTCTCTGCATTGTGCTGTCATTGTTTTTCAGTGTTTGTAGTTTTGAAATTCTGTTTAGAAACTTGTGTGAGAAACTTGACAAGAAAATAACCTGTTTACTAAGTTAACTTGTGTGTAGCCTGAACTTCTGTCTGAATGTGAATGCAGTGAGTAAGCAAATGATGGGAAACTGGATCTTCTTCTTCTTCAGCGTTCCGAGCCATTGAGGTTCTTTGCTGCAAATACAATCCGTCTCCATTCGTCTCTCTGGTGGACCTTCTCTTGCCAGTTGTTGATTCCAAGTGCTTGTAGGTCTGTACATGTATTATCTCTCCACCGCCTTCTTGGTCTACCTCAGGGTCTGCGGTCATTTATTTCCTGAGTGTAAGCGAGTTTTGTTTCCCTATTATCTTCCATTCTTTCTGTATGCCCTAGCCATTGTAGTCTATTAGCCTTCATGATACCAGTGATTAGCGGGGACTTAAACAGATCATAAATGTCTTTGTTACTTCTTCTTTTCACCACGACAAGGTGGAAACACCATCGGGGGAGGGGAAACTGGATATGTGTTGTTTTTTTTTCGAAGAATGTGTAGAATATGGATGTAGAAAAAATACACAACAAAGACGGGTAATGAGAGGTGCAGGTTTTATTTGATCCTTTATCAAAAACAAAAAAGATGTTAACTTCATTGCACCAGGTGTTATCCCACCTATCTCGGCCTCTCTCTGCAGATCCGCGAACCACCTGCCGAAAGCGTTGTAACAGAGCACAAACTTTGTAGCTGGCCAGGGATGTCTAAAATAATTGCACCTGTGAATTAAATCTACAAACTAACCCACACGCCAGGCGATGGTCTTGACAATTTCATCACTCTTTTTTGACAAAACCATAAAGAATAAGTAAATGAAATATATGGTGTACATTAAATAAAAGTGGGATAGAGAAATCCTGTTACCCATTTTAGGTTGGGCTAACCTGGCACCACAGACCAGTTTTAATATCTGCCTTGTGAATGTGACCCCCATGATCTGCCTTGTGAATGTGACCCCATCACCTGCCTTGTGAATGTGACCCCCATGATCTGCCTTGTGAATGTGACCCCATCACCTGCCTTGTGAATGTGACCCCCATGACCTGCCTTGTGAATGTGACCCCATCACCTGCCTTGTGAATGTGACCCCCATGACCTGCCTTGTGAATGTGACCCCATCACCTGCCTTGTGAATGTGACCCCATGACCAGCGGGCAATTGTCTAGCCACTAGGCTGCTGTGACTCTCATTATAGAGAGTAGGTCATACACCAGTTTATCACTGGCCGCTTAGGCTTCTGCCCTAGGAACATGTGAAAGTCCACTGACACAAAATTTATGGTATCATTAAGGGCGAGAGTAAACCCGGTGGAAGAAATGCTCTGCTGATATTGGATGAGCCAAAGGGAGCAGCTATAAGCTTTCCTGTAAATGGACGCAATTAAACCAACATTCAGAACAGAATGAGTATTCTGATCTCATTGTCATGTATCTCCACCTGAATGTTCTGGATCAATTCTGTTGATGATATTCCTCCATGCCATGTCTGAGGCCCTCCAGCTTCATTTCTCTGTCTGCCTCTGCCACAACTGATCTGTCCAGTCATCACAATGTTTTCTGATGCTTCTACTCTCTTCATATGACCAGAGAACTTTGTTTCTTCCTTATAATTGTATATAATTTATAATTTCATCAGCCTTTTCCATAGATTGCTGTCAGAGGAAGGAAACTATACCTGTCTGGATGTGGAAGACAAGGGGAAATCATCACATTAGCATCCTAATAAATAATGCAAAGACAGTATGAACTCAACAGATGAAATAATATAATCTAATTTTTATTTCAGAACTTGTCCAAGTCGGTGACCAGCCCAGCAAAGCGTGCTATGAAGACCAGAGCACTGAAATCTCAGCCAGTGACAAAATCCCCAGTCAAGAAAACTTTGCCAGACAATTCCAGTTTCCATGCACAGATTTCCACATCATCATCGTCGTCATCGTCATCATCATGTAGAGCTGGACAGTCAGTGGCAGCAGCAGAAGATAGTTGCAGTGTGCTGGAGATCATGTGTGTGGTGTGTAACAAGTTTGGCTGCATGGGCGACACAGTCAGGTAGTCAGTTTGTTTCTGCTGTATGCTGGATGTAGGTGTGTTTTGTTTCATGAATGCTGTGAAGTTGGAGCTGCAGATTTGTCACTGATTGTTGTTTGGTGTTCTTTGTTGGTGGGCAGTGAAAGTGGTTGACTTCTAGCACTGCGTCGTGGCACCTTAGATATAAAAGGGTTGGTGATCTTAGCTGCTGGTTGTTTACTTGTATAGTGTTGATGATCACAACAGTTGGTTGTTTACTTAGTGGAGTACTGATGATCACAGTAGTTGGTTGTTTAGTTTGTGGAGTGTTGATGATCAAAGTAGTTGGTTGTTTACTTAGTGGAGTGTTGATGATTACAAAAGTTGGTCGTTTACTTAGTGGAGTATTGATGATTACAATAGTTGGTCATTTATTTAGTGGAGTATTGATGATTACAATAGTTTGTCATTTATTTAGTGGAGTATTGATGATCATAACATTTGGTTGTTTAAATAGTGCAGTGTTGATAATAATCAAAACATTTGGTTGTTTATGTTGTGGACTGTTGATTAGCAGATGGCTACTTGAATGTTGATGATCACAGCAGCGGCTGTTTCTTTGTTGAGTGTTGGTGATGCTGTCAGTTGGTTGTGTACTTTGAGTATTGATTGTCTTAGTCATTTGGTTGTTTACTTTGTAGAACGTGGTGACCTTTGATCTAAGCTGTTGGTGAAACTTGTCTATCTAACATTGGTGGTAACAATTTATGATCTTTTTTCATTGACCTTATCAGAGACATGCATTGGTTATAATGCTTTATAAACTAATCATAGATGTGTGCACTCAACAATGGCAGTGACAGGTTTATGATACTCAATGGTGGCAGCGACAGGTTTCTGGAGTCCACATTCGGTGACAATTCCTCACATGGCTAAGGTCATGGATTTATTATCTGACCCCTGAGGGTCATCTCTGGAGCCACAAAGTTCATGTTTTGTGCAATTATCTCAGCAGGCGGCTTCTTGCCTTCACACGAAGAGAGGCAGAGCCAGTGGGGTAAAACTCATTGCAATAAAGTCAGTTGTAACTCTGTTTAAGCTTGTCATTAACTTATACTTAAGTATTCATACTCTTATGTGAGTGTCACTGTAAAACTTTGAATTCCTAGTTCAGTGTTGACATGCAGAAGTTCTATGATAGTTATTTGTTTGTTGTTGTTAAACTGAAAGTTGATTCATTTGTACAGAAATCTGAGTGAGTTTGCCTAATGGCGAGGGATGCTGGGAACATGGAAAGTTAATCCACACACTAAAATAAAGTCCAGTGCATTAGAAGTAGTAGGACATTTACGGAATCCACTTGATTTGAAAGTGAGCGAACACACACACACGCACGCACACACAAAATCTGAGCCAGATAACAGCAAAATGTTTCATTCTACATTATTAAAAAAAGGCAGCATTTATGAATTAAATGAAGTGCATATAAAAGTTAAGGACTTGTTTCCCATGCTATTGTATTGGATATTGTTTCAAGGATTTAAACAAATGACCATGGAGTTGGCAGGCCAGCATGTCAGCCACTGCAGCTGCCAGGAGTACATCTACTCTTCATGATTGTATGGTGCACAAGCAAGGACTGCCAGGAGTACATCTACCCTTCATGATTGCATGGTGCAGAAGCAAGGACAATTAGCAAACAGTGTAAGGGCAAATTGAAGGCTTTTGAAATGCAGCCATAAGGACTAACAGGAGGACTCTCATGGCTAGGGGAGAAGATAAAAGGTCTTACATAACTCAGGACTGAAGACAGCATCACTGAAAAAGATCAAGGTCAGTTCTGGTCCAATATGACGGATAGGCTGTTGAGCTGTTAAGGCCTGGTAGCGTTTCACTTTTGGCTGCAGTTTGCTTACTCATTTCCCCTCATGTTGGACTCACAGTACATGGTTCCGTCGCCCAGCTACTGAGTTAAGTGCGTGATGTGACATTGTCCACGGTTGTTTGTGTTGTGAACTGCATGTTCATAAAAATTGCGGACAGGCAGTTGCTGAACTAGCTGGTTCTGCATTGTGCAATAATGCGTGTGCAACTGCTGGTTTTCTAGTTACTGTCGCTTCCATCCACAATGAATTGTAATATTAGTGGTGGACTGTTGTGTGGGCATTCTGGCATTGGCCTTATGTGTGTATGCCTGTGCGAGCTGTAGGTGTGTCGGGACTGCTGTCTGTTTCACTGTTGTTACATCTAGAAGGACAGCATTAAGTAATATAGTACCACACTTCACTGTCATTTTATGATTCAATTCTAAGGTCATAAGCGGTGAGAGGAATTGCGCCATTTATGAGGATTGAATCGGACCGTAGTGTCGAAGATTAATTTGTTAGAAATGATAGTTTAGTGAAACATCGTTCTTAAGTACTTATGTTTTTCCTTTTAAATGTTTGCTCCTTTTCTATGTGTGATGTGTTGTGAGAAATCACTTTTCTATGTGTGATGTGTTGTAAGAAATCACTTTTCTGTGTGATGTGTTGTGAGAAATCACTTTTCTATGCATGATCTGTTGTGGGAAATCACTTTTCTGTGTGATATATTGTAAAAATCACCTTTCTGTGTGTCATGTGTTGTGAGAAATCACTTTTCTATGTGTGATGTGTTTGAGAAATTGCTTTTCTGTGTGTTATAAGAAATCACTATATGTCTGTCCAATTTTCTTCAGGTGTGATGTTTTGTGATAAATCACTTATCTGTCCCATTTTGTCCAGGTGTGATGTTTTGAGAGACATAACTATATGTTTGTCCCATTTTGTTCAGGTGTGATGTTTTGAGAGAAATTACTATATATCTGTCCCATTTTGTCTAGGTGTGATGATGTGAAAGAAATCACTATTTGTCTGTCCCATTTTGCCTGGGTGTGATGTTTTGAGAGAAATCACTATTTGTTTGTCCCATTTTGTCCAGGTGTGATATTTTGAGAGAAATCACCACATGTCTTTATCATTTTGTCCAGATGTGATGAGTGCATGCTGTTCTACCATCTCATCTGTCTGGATCCACCCATGAAGAAGTCACCAAAGGTCCGAGGTTATGCCTGGCACTGCGAGGCCTGTGACATGCTGGACAACTCCATGAACTGGTCAGTGGACTCCAAGTGACCTGGCCTCTCACTTCACGGCTGCTAGCTGATTGGAATGGCAACATCATCAAGTCATTTTTGATCTGCAAATAGTTTTTTAGTGCTTGAGGCTGATTTTTTAAAAATTGACCTAGGCTGTCGCAGCCTAAAATTATGTGCCATGAAGATAAGTGTGTGCGGTTACACTTCACCGTCTCACACGATGACCAGTCTTGGATTAGGTCTATGTTGTTGTCCAGATTACGTCATATGGCCAAGCCGTCCAGGCATGTAAATGGGTTGTGTTTAATTTACAGTATGCCAGTTTGTTCTGCAAACAGCTCAGTTGGTATGTAGGGCATAACTAGTCAGTGGACGACAGGTAATATTTGGTTAGGCCAACAACTTCACCCGAGCAGACCTTGGTTGTGATCATTGGAACTTGTTCTGCGCCAAGGCCTAAATACACTAGCCATGAACAGAATGAGAAAATGAGATGAGTTAAAGATAGACTCACTCAACACGAGACTTCAAAGCTGTATGAAAGAGGAACTTTAAAATACAAGGTTGGGGTCAACTTGAGACCTTGCCTGGTGCTGTAATCACCAGAGAATTGCAAGAACACTGAGATAGTCATACCAACACTAAGATAGTCGTACCAACATTAAGATAGTCGTACCAAGACTAAGATAGTCATAACAACATTAAGATAGTCGTACCAACAAGACATACTGCTTAGGTATGATGGAAGGCATGTGGTAGTTAGCTAGTTGTCAGATTATTCTCACTGCACATCAAACCATTTCGTCCAGTGGTTCTCAACCTTTTTTGGCCCATGCACCCCTTCACCATATGTTCAGAATGTAATTTCCCCCCCCCCCCCCCCCCCCCCCCCCCCCCCCCCCCCCCCTTTTCATATTTCTTCCTTATTAATTCCCCCACGCTGTATACGTAGAAATGAAAGCTAAATTTAATAACACATACTAGAACAAGTCTTAGACGTCTACATAAAATGTGATTTGCTGGTCTACTTAGTTATAAAGCAAATTTTAGAAGGGCGAGAAGTACAGAACTGTAAAAGTATGGAGGGAAACACAATATCAAGTAATCGGTTCTTATATTAACACGATCTTGAAATAATCTTAATTCCCCCTCTGTCAAGATGGTAAGGTGCCAATGCAATGCAATGCAATTTACTCCCTGAGTGGCTGATCAGCATTATAATATATAATTAGCAGTGAACTTAGGACAAACATTGAGAATGCTTGATGAAGAGTATAAAACTAGAACGTTCTTTTTCTGGAGCCAACAGGGTATGAAATAGAGGGAGACCTTTAAATTTAAAAAAAAAAAAAAAAAAAACAGAAAAACGTGCATGGAGAAGATTATTAGACAAGGATGAATGTAATATGGGGATGACATAGGGTTGCACATAGCAAAGATACGATAGTTTGGTGCCTATGTTGAGGGATACAAAGTACTGGGCTGTGGTGACTATCGGTTTTAGGCGTGCTCATTTTAACCCTTTACAGGGCAGACGCTGGTCCATTTTGTAGCCCTGAACGGGCAAGATTTTTTCAGGTTCGGTAAAATTTTGGGTAGCGTTAGTAAAAACATCACAAATAAGGTGTTAGTCAACCGATTTTAGTTAAATAAACAACACAATGAAGGGAAAAGCATGCAGAATATGTTACTTGTATGATTGTTGTCGGTAATCCATATATGAACACAAATATTTACGAAATACGGCATGTTGTTTGTGATTTTCCGTCATCTATACGGCAATTTACAAACATTTTCAGAATCATAATCACTTTCTTTAAAGTCCGAGTCAGACTGCTAATGCAAAGTAACGCTTTGCACTGATATCTAGCTCCGATTAATAGTCAACTTCGTGCCCTGTAATGTCAATGAACCAATGTTAATGAACCTAGCGAAATCTCGGCTATCACTTGAAGAATCGCCGAAATCCATTTTGAAAAACAGCGTAAAAATCCCGAAAACTATCAAAAAAAGTACGTAAAAGTCCATTCAAATTCATACTATCGCGTTTACAAATAGCGGCCACGTTGTCAAGCTGTTGCGAAAGTAGCCGTCGGAAGTGTCGGAAAGCCGAGAGATCGCATTTTTACAATGCATAATAGTATCGGACGTAAATGGCCGCTATGCGCCTTTTATGGCATCGGCCGGAATTGGCCGCTGTGACCTGTAAAGGGTTAATCTTGCTTTTGCAGGGTTTGGGGTTACCATGCTGTATTTTATTAACAGCAGACATAATAAAGATACCATTTACTTTTCCCCAGTGTGGTGACCCATTTGGATAAAGTATTTTAACAAAGATGTCATCTGTCCGTTGTGTTATGGATCAACTTTGCTGATGATGAAATCCCTGCTGCCACTGTTTGTCCATCCAGCATCATTTCTCATGGTGTGCCTCAGCCTCCTCACCAACTGATCTTTCCAGTCGTCGTCGTGTTTTTCAAAACTTCTCGTCTCATTACATTCTTATAGATCTGTTTTTATCAATTTCTGGGCAGTCGTTAGTTATTCTGATAGTTTTAAGGTATTCGTCATTCCCGTTGGTTCCAAGCTCTGCCTGATTTATTCACCTTCCATGATTCACTATACAGTAAAGGAGGTTTTAATTTCAGTAATCTCTCTCTCTCTCTGAGATGATAGTGTTATCTGTTTGCTGTGATGAAAAAATAGTTTAGTCTCACCTATCAAATAATCGGTACATATAATGGTGAACATCATAATCTAGTAACTATTTGTTTCTGTAGGATAGTGTTTAAAAAAAAAATATGAAGGTGAAGCACAGCTGCCCAGTATATGTTTCTGTTATCTGGCGTGTCCATATGAGTCCAAACATACACTGACCCCCATACATTCTCACTAACAGAACAGTTGCCCAAGTTCTAACAAGAACAGTTTGACACTTTTTAAAACATTATTTTAATGACAGTACAGAAATATTGACATGGATATTGGATACAGTGATTCATGTACAAGTTGATTATGAATAAAATGATATACTTTGAATACAGTGGTGTGTGTGACTTGAACTAACTGCAAAACACACTTACATGGTGGTGGGGATGGGGAAAGGAAATCTGGGGAGGAGGGAATGAGAATGTTGCCTTCCCAATTGACCACAATCAGACCACATCGTGATATCAATGTAATGAGCATGTGAAGTTATTTTAAAATAAAATGTAAACATGTAAAAAAAAGTGCTCTATAATATAAGAATGTCAAGGTGATTATTTTGGTCACCAGTGTTGATGAAGATACATGGAAACCTTGTGATCTCTCTGCTTCTCTAATTGGTCCTGGCCTGAGAAATAAAGGAATGATGTAAGAACACTTACCATACAAACAGTCTAGATAATTCAACAATATCTGCTTTTGTTATGTTAATAATGTTAACAAGTAAGCCTATTTTACCTGCACATCTAATTAGGCATGGGGGGGGGGGGGGGGGGGGGGAGAAATAGGAAGACAGGCATATGGTTTTTCAGTCTGAAAATGGCATGAGATACATCACAATACTTTCTCAGATTTCTGAGGCCCATTTCATGAGGCTGGGTCAACTCCAGGGCTGTACGGTAAAGGGTAAAGGACCGACTAACTTTTCATGTCATACTGCAGGGTAAATGGAGTTAGTGAAACTCCATGGCAAACATCTGAATATTAACATCGTAATAATATGCGCCGCACTAACAGCAGACTAAAGAAGATTTTATAACAAATTAGACAAGTCGAGAGAGGTGAAAGATTAATAGCACTGCAAATGGTAACACCCGGTTCAAGCACCATTGTTAACAATTATATACGTGAGAAAAGCTCTGGAAGATATTTGCAATCAAATTGATTAGATTCCAAAAAGATTAAGAAGCAGTTTAGTAGGAGCAAAAACACTAGGAGAATAGTGATGATGTGACAGTTATAGGAAAGATGAGGTTAACATACAAACCCCAAAGAACATCAAGTTAGATCTAGCATTACTTAAAACGGACAAAGAAATTAGAGAAAGGTGGTTACTATAAGGAACAGGTATGCCACAATGGGATATGTTGCGGGAATCAATCCAACGGTCCCCTCTGCCGTGCGTCCACCTTGACGAGGTAGAGGGGCTTGAGCGTTCCAATGACCCCAAGAGCTATGCCGACGGTAGCACAGCTACTGGTAGGGTCACCCATGTCGGACAGGTCAAGGGAGAGGGACCAGACGAAGTGACGCACAAACCTGCTGCCTTGTAGGTAGACTGGGGACAGTCAAAGGCTAGGGAAAGCATCCCGAACAAATGCTTGTCGAAATCGGATGTACTGAGCCACAGGCTTGACAAAGAAGTGCAACGTAACTTTATCATTTCATGATGCCACAGATGAAAATTAATCGTTATGGTGCTAATCCCGTGAAGTCCCATCAGGCGGTGATAGTGCCGGGCCCCCTGCCTCGAGGGGGTCCACCCATGACTACTGGTGGTCACCTTCCCCTGTGCTGTGGAGTCAAGGCACAGAAGAGTAGGTTAAGAGCTATTGACCAAACACCCCGGACACTCAACATACTACAATGGAATGCAGAAGGAGTTTATAACAAGAAAGCCTCCCTAACACAGCGTCTTCATAAAGATAGAATAGATGTGGCATGCATTCAAGAGACACACCTCAATGCCAATCGCACATTTTCAGTCGAGGGATATCAGGCCACACGTTTCGACCGCGAAGGACACAAAGGAGGAGTTGTAATACTTACACGAAATACAATACCTTGCAGCGAAGTATCTGTGATCTCTGACAATCAAACGGAAATTATAGGTGTTGATATAATGATAAAGGACGTGAAAATAAGAATTTACAATCTATATAGCCCGGCAGATAAGGATCTTACACTCTCAAACATGGAAATAACTGACACAAATTGCATTGTTGTCGGAGACTTTAATAGCCGTTCAGAAAGATGGGGATACCCAGATACTGACAAAAGAGGAGATGAAGTGGAGGACTGGGAAATAGACTCAAATCTCCATCTACTTAACAAAGCGGATGACACACCGAGCTTCTACTCCAGAAGATGGATTACCACTTCTACTCCAGACTTAGCTTTCTGCACAGGAGACATCCTCCACAAAATCGATCGCCATGTGCTGGACCAATTAGCAGGTAGTGACCACAGACCAATCAAGCTTGTAATAAATATGGAGTATGTTCCACAGGAGCAAAAGCCTTTGCTCCGTTGGAATTACAAACGAGCAGATTGGGACAGATTTGCCATACTAACAGACAAATATTGTGAAAACGTAAATACACGATATGGCAACATGAAGCAAATGGTGGAAAGTCTAAACAGAGCAATAATACAGGCGGCCACTGAGTCTATTCCAAGAGGAGCAAGGAAAAATTACAAACCATACTGGACTGAAGAACTACAATTTTTGGAGGACAAAGTTGAAGATGCTAGGAAGACCAGCAGAGAGAGAACAAACAACTGAAGCGAACATCTCTCTCAAAGCCATCTCAGCAAAATATAAAAGAACAGTAAATCAAACAACAAGAGATTGTTGGAGGAAAAAAACAGAAAACCTGAATTTTTGACAGGGATGGAAACAAACTATGGAAACTAGTGAAAGCCATATGAACAATGAAGGACCTAGAAACAAACAAATAACAATTAAACAAGGAAATGCCTTGCTTACAGGAAAAAAGGCTGCAAATGCACTAATGGAACACTATGCCAGTGCAAACCACATTGATATTACAGCCGAACAGAAGAAAGCAATCAAAGATAAACAGATACATCATACATATACAGAGACAGCAGCAGAATATATGATGGCAAATCTAACAATGGAAGAAATGGAACAGGCAATGAATACCCTAAAAAAGAAGACATCACTAGGAAAGGATGGAATCACAAATGAAATGCTAATAGGACTAGGCACTAAGGCAAAAAAGAAACTACTAGCAGTCCTAATTACAGCTGGAAGAGGGGAATAGTCCCACAGGCATGGAAGGAAGCTATACTAATACCAGTCCCAAAGAAAGGAAAAGACCTGGAAGAACCAAATGGCTATCGACCTATCAGTCTTCTTAGCTGTGTAGGAAAATTAATGGAACGCATTATCAATGGCAGGCTAACATGGCATCTGGAAGAAAACAACTCTAACACCTCACCAAGCAGGATTCAGAAAGTACAGATCTACTGAAGATCAAATAACATATATAGCTAGGAAATAGAGGATGCCTTCCAAGAGAAAAAGCACACACTAGCAGTCTGGATAGATTTAGAAAAAGCATTTGATAAAGTATGGAAGGAAGGATTGAAAGTAAAACTGCAAAAAATGCATGTTTGCGGGAAAATGTACAAATGGATCAGCCACTACCTTGAGAACAGAACTGCCAGGACAAAAGTACAAGGACAAACCAGCAAAATGATGCTGTTGGAGCAAGGTGTCCCCCAAGGAGGAGTTCTTTCACCAACATTATTCCTAGCATATATAAACGACATCACGGAAAATTTTCCAGCCAGAGTACACACATCATCCTTTGCAGATGACCTAGCCATATGGACATCTGAAGAATATATTAGTACAGCTAACAGCAGAATACAGCAAGCCCTATTAGCGCTAGAGGACTGGTCAAAATCATGGCTAGTGAAGATAAGTGAGGAGAAAACAACATGCACAGTGTTCTCCCTCTCAACTACAACTCAGCAACCTAAGCTGGTATTGAATGAAAAAATATTGCGCCATGAAGAAAATCCAAACTATCCTAGGAGTCACCTTTGATCGTCGCCTGACATGGAAGACTACAGGTTGAGAAAAATCGAACAAGAGCAAGGCAAAGAATGGCAATCATGAAAAAGCTTGCTGGTACAACATGGGGAGCAGATGAGAAAGTTCTCAAGAAGTTATATACTGGACGGGTGAGGCCAGTACTGGAATATGGCATTGCAGCTTGGGCAACAGCAGCTAAGTCAAACTTTAACAAAATAAGTAGAGTCCAAAATCAAGGAATGCGAATCATAACCTGGAAGCCTGAAGCCAACGCCTATTAATGAACTAGAAAAGATCACTTGTTTACAACCAATGCAGGATAGAAGAGATAGCAGAGCCCAGCAACAAGCTGAAAAATTTAGAAGATTGACAGGACCACCCTATGTATAAAAGGTTTAAGTGGTTTTGGAAAGGGAAGACTGAAGCGTAGCAACTTTGTAGAAACTGCAAAACGAAAGATTAGGGCAGATCCCATACTTAACATATCAACAGTCAAACCCATTTATAATGCACGACAAGTTCCCAGCTTGGAGACAGCAGCAACTGCCTGAGATGATAGAAAACATTCCTGGTATTGAGAAAAAGAACACTCAGCATGAAACCGAAAGAAGAGAAATAACCCTAAACTACATAAAAGAACATTACCCAAGCAGCAATTGGACCCATGCATATACAGATGGATCAGCCAAAAATTCAGTAGAGAATGGAGGGGGAGGAATTCTCCTAAATTTAAAAAAATGGAGTGAAAAAAACACATTCAGTGGCAACTGGAAAGTTTTCAAGTAACTTCAAAGCGGAGGTAGAGGCTCTGAAAACTGCAGCAGAAATGCTCTTGATGGAGGGGAAAAAAAGAGACGCAAATAGCTATCTTTACAGATGCAAAGTCAGCTGTCTCAATACTGAAGAGCAATAACAGCACAGAAATAGCTGACCTAAGAGCAGCACTCCATGGTCTATGCCAGAAATCCAAAAAAGTTGTAATACAGTGGATCCCATCACATTGCAGTATACCTGGAAATGAAGAGGCTGACAGACTGGCAAAAGAGGGCGGACGACTACCACAGCCTGACATAGACATAACCTATAATGAGGCAAAGAGGTTGATAAAAAGCACCTATAGAGCCAAATGGGAAACAGAGCATCCAGGCCACCAGAAGGATGATGCATATTACAAACTCGACTGAAGAGAACAAGTAGCAATCTTCAGACTCCGCACAGGACATAAACAGGCTTGAAATATCCACTTGTTCAATAAACTAAAGATAGGAGATACCGATGAATGTAATTGTAGAACTAGTAAAAATGACAGCAAAACATTTGCTGCAAGGAGTGCCCAACTATATGCAGAACAGAGAAGATATTTTGGCCCACACCTGCTTCATTTGAGGACAAGCTCTATGGAGATATCAACAAGCTAAAGTTGACCGCAGCTTACTTTAACTACATACAGGTTGGACATTTAAAGGTGCATGAAGACCCAGAGGCATGAAATGGAATATTGCTTGGATAGCAAATCCAGTATGGTGGAAAGTCCAAATCGAAAGCTCGCTGTGTGGGCTTCATAAAAGGTGGAAAAGTGTCCTAGTGGCACGAAATGGAATATTGCTTGGATAGCAAATCCATTACGTGGAAAGTCCGAATCAAAAGCCCATTGTGTGGGCTTTATAAAAGGTGGAAAAGTGTCCTAGTGGCATGAAATGGAATATTGCTTGGATAGCAAATCCATTACATGGAAAGTCCGAAACGAAAGCTCACTGTGTGGATGTCATCTGCAGACTGCATACTGTCTGGTTTCCGGAAGCAACAGCCTATGGTGAACGGAAGGCCCAATATACGGAAGTGAGGCTAAGCAGTCATGTGCAGGACGTGACGATTCCTTGGGTGAGCCCAGTATCAGAGCGCTATGTATCGGCTCTGCAAGTATGGAAGCCTCCTTGGATGGCGGGGAATGCCCATGGTCTGCCCCTGCCTTCCCTTGAGGGCTGACCAGGATCTTTGGCTGTTCTATATGGACCAGCTGGGATGGGGGATAACACCACAACAGTGAGAGTCAAACGTCCTAAGAAACCCCCCGGGAAGGTTAACCTGGTCAACAAATGCCCGCAGAAGTCGGATGTGTCGGCCTAACGGCGCAAGAACGCAGCTCTGCTGTAAACAGGCACAACGCAATCACATCCGGAAAAAAAAACTCCGGCTGAACGAAGAAGAATCCAACGGTCATCAAAAGAAATTATATCTAAAAATGGAATTGCAAAAAAGATATGGATGACATGAAATTTTGCAGATGATGGATGAAAGTAGAAAGGAAAAAAAAGCAAGATTGTAAAACAAATGTAAAGTGGCTAAAGAAGCATCGCTTAAACAATGCATTGAAATTGGGACACAATATGAAAAAGCTTCATTCCACGTATCAACAAATAAATACAATAACAGGTAGGAGGGCATGAAATAACACTGGATGTTTAGAATCAAGGAATGGCGCAATATTTATGGGACAAGTCAATAGATGGGGACGGAATATCTGGAAAAGCTGTGTGATGATAAGAGACGGATGTAAATATTCAAAACAATAGTGAGGGTCCACCAATCCTTGCAGAAGTTAAAGATGCACTACATTCGCATGAAGAAAGGAAAGGCACCCGGTCCAGACATCACTGGAGGAAGTTGAGGCTTGGAAATACTGACAAAAATCGACACTTGTGGGTACATTCCTAGTGATCTATTAATATCTCTATAGCTCTGCCTGTGAAACCTAGGCACTTTAGAATGCGAAGAGCATCACACAGTCGTCACATGACAAAGCTGTTACTAAGAATAATTATGAAAAGAATGAACAAGATTAGACCAGAAATTAGTGAAGAACAGTGTATATTTGTGGAAGGAAAAGGCACTAGAACAACAGATCTGTACTTATAATTCATAGAATACACAAAAGCATTCGACAATGTGAAAACGTGACGAAATAATAAAAATGGTAAAGCAATAATTGGTGACAAAGATCTGCGAATAATAAAGAACATACATTGGCAGCAAACTGCAGTCATAAGAACCAACAACCTGGTAGGAATATTTCAGTGTATAACGTCTCCTGATTTGTTCTATATGAGATCTACAGAAAATGTCAGGAATCCTGGTTGGTGGACAAACTATAAATAACTAACATACTACCAACGACACCGTGCTGGTAGCAAGTTAGAAGGAACTACAGGAAATAATAGATAACGTGGTTGTAGAAAGTGTGTGTTGGGTGGGGGATAGAAATGGGACTTACTTTGAATAATAGAAGTCATGGTGATAAGAAACAGACTGTACCTAAATGTGCAATTAAAGTTAATGAAATTTTTGGGGTAAGTGCAGAAATTCAAATATATAGGCACATGGATAACATCAGATGGAAGATGCGCAATAAGTCAGTCCTTGAAAGTTAGAACAAGAACTTGCAAATTACATAGAACCAATTTTAACGTACAGCTGCAAATCCTGGACAGGCGAAAAAATCCCTGGAAGCTTTGGAGATGTGGCTTTATAGAAGAATTCTGAAAATTAATTGGACAGCCAAAATGAGCAATCTGGACATTATGAGGAAAGCTAGGTCACAAATACAACTGATCACAAACATCAGAAAGAGGCAGTTCATCGTTTTCACATTATGCGAAGACAAAAACTGGAACATGTGACAACCAGAAAGATTTGCGGATAGAGATGAGATAAAGAATGACAATGGGAGACCTCTTGACAGTCTTGTGTCATGGCACAGAAGGGAGTCAACACACAAATTGGTCCATGCCATCGGAGATCGCAATTTGTGGAGAGGCATGATTTCCCACGCCATCCGACATGGCACTGGATGATGCACCATTGGAGTGTAAGTTGATCTAACTGAAGATGGCTAAATCAATCAGCGATATTCTAAAACCTCATCACAGTAAAGGATATTCCAAACATCTCACCACAGTAAACGATATTCTAAAACGTTACCTCATTTGGCAATTTCTTTAGCCATGCACCACATAGATTCCCTTAAAACCGGAGTGGTTGACACTGTCGTCTGAGTGGAAAATGATGTACATTGTGTTGGCTGATGAGGTCATATTTAGAGGCTGTTCTACACCACAGAAATTGCCAAGCAATGGTGCATGTTCATTGCTGCCATCGTAAACCTTCACGTAGTCATAGAAACAGTTGTTTGATCGCTCCAGGTCAAAATCTGAAAAGCTGTGGAAAGACAAGAGTGCCTTTGTTACTAATGAAAGTTAGTAAACCTAGCATTGTGTATTAATCATGACATAGGAATCGTCTGATGGCGAGAGACACTGGTAATAAAGAAAGCTAATCCACATGCAAACATCAGACCAGTGCTACTAAAATTAGTAGTAGCATATGTATGAACTACACTTTGTGTTCAAACGTTCAAAGCAAGCAAATATTTAAAAAATTAGATTGGGGGGGCAGACAAATAGTGGGCAATGAAAGAGCAGGTAGGCTGACTGGTACTGGCACATATCGAATTCAACCAATGTAATCAGCCAATATTATGAACACCCTTGAAGAGTTGCGCCAAAATGAGAACTTTCAACCGATTGATTCAGCATCAGTAGTCAGAATGCAAATATTTAGATCAAATGACTGGAGATCATTATGAACACCCTTAGGCGTTCATGACTTTCCACAGATCTCGGCCTACACCCTTAGGCATTAATGACTTTCCACAGATCTCGGCCTGTGGTTCTGGATCAGCTCTGCTAATATTCCTCCATGCTACTGTCTCTCAATCCCCCAGCATAATTTCTTTTGGTCTGCCTCTGCCTCCCTCGATCTTTCCAGTTGTCACGATGTTCTCCAATGCCTCTCTTCTCATCACATGACCAAAGAAAGCTGTTTGTCTCTTTCCTGTTGTATATAATGTTCTAGTTTCATTAGCCTGTTTTAGGCAGTCGTTGTTAATTACTTTGGCAGTCCAAGGAATTCGCAACATTTGTCTCAGGAATCTCTGTTGCTTACAAGTTCTTCCTAATTTGTTCATTTACATTCCAAAATTCACTGCCGTACAGCAATACAGGTTCTGTTTAGCACTCTCTTACATTCAATGATAGTGATTTTGCATAGGACACCATTTTCTGAAATGCAGTTTTTGCTTGCCATATTCTGCTCTTATTCTCTGTTTATCTTCCATTTGATGTTATTAATGCCCCTAGGTATTTAAACCTATCCATGTGGTTAAAAATTTGCCCTTCTATCTCTGTTTCACATTTGGGTGTCACCTTTTTCTTTAATATCACCATTGTTCCTGTTTTCTTGATATTCAAATAGAGTCCTTTCTTTTGTTGTATCTGTTGCATTATCAGCAACCAATACTGTGTCATCTGCATAACGTATATTGTTTATATAACCTCCGATTAATATTCCTGGCTTCTTTGATCTCTCTTATTATTACTTTACTATAGTGGGAACACCAAGGGTTAGAATTGAATTGTAAGAAGACAGATTATGGTCATCACTGGGAAGAAGGAAATACCACAATGTAATATACAAGTAAATTGGCATATTCTTAAACAAGTGAATCGGTATAGTTATCTCGGAACAGTCATAACATCTGATGGGACATGCCTTGAAGAAATTAGAACAAGACTTGCCATTGCGAAGGTAGTCTTTTGCAAGATAAAAAAAAACATACTGATCAATAAAAAGATATCAATTGAAATGAGAAAAAGAGTGTTGAAGTGCTACATAGAACCTATACTTTTGTATGGATGTGAAGCATGGACAATGAGCAGACAAGCTGAAAAACAGCTGATGGCTGTGGAAATGTGGTTTCTGAGGAAAATGCAAAGAATACCATGGACAGACAGAAAAACCAACGAACAAGTCCTTCAAGAAACAAATGAAGATCATAAACTGATCAGAGACAAATGTAAACAGTCAACATTTTTTGGACATGTTATGAGAAGAAATGAATTGCAGAACTTGGTGACAACTGGCAAGATAGAAGGGAAGAGACCAAGGGGGAAAACCAAGAAGTAAATACCTGGATGGCTTGGCCACATGGCATGGTCGAGACAGAAACACAGAGCTGATCCACAACTCTGGTGATTGAGTGAGATGGAAAAACATGACCGCCCACACTTACCAGCATGGCACATGATGGATGGATAGAGGGAGAAGAGATCCGGTGACAAGACACATCCCTGTCGTACTCATAGCTTTATTTGTTCATAATTGCCTTCTTTATTTCCCATTTTAATTGCTGCTACTTGGTTCCAGTAAATATTCTTTATTATTCTTAAATCTATCCCATTAATGTTGATATCTTCCAACATTTTAATCAGTTCATCATCGTTTACTTTGTCTTTCTGTGTCTCTATTGATCTTTCTATTAGTGTCCGTAATGTGTATAATTGCATTGTTTTGTACCCTTTCCTGGCTGCTGAGGATGGAGACGGAGCGCTTATGGGAATGTCCCGAATGCTGTGATGTCGGTTCCTAAATCAATCAATCAATCAATCAATCAATCCTTCCACAAATCCATACTGTTCTTCGCCTATTTCCTTTCTTGTTCTTCTCATTATAATTCTGAGTAGAAGCTTAGTGACATGTTTTATGAGGTTAACTGTATGAACATCTTCAATTTCAGCATATCACTCGGTAGATATCCACTGCTCTAAATTCAGCATTTTGATTAATATATCTACTCCAAATTCTCCCAGTACTTCTAATTCTTCTGTTGTGATTCCTTTCTTCATATGTTTGACAGCGCTAGCAACTTCTTTTAGAATATGTGGACCTTCTAAGTTACTTTCTTCTGTTAAATCTTCCCTTTCTCCATCTTATAATTCTCTTTTACTGTATACTCATTCCACCTTTTCATTAATGCCCTGTATTTATTCTTATTTTTCTTCCTGTGAGCTCACTGATTTGTCTGCACATTTTTTGTATCTTTAATAGAATTTAATTCAATTTTATTGCACTGCTTGTTTAACCAACTTTCTTTTGCCTTCACACATTTATCTTATTTCTTTATTGTCTTAGCATATTCTTGTATGTCATGTTTACTCTGTTTTCTTTTGGCCATCAACTTTAAGATGTCTTCAATCATCCATTTTTTCTTAGCTTCATCAAACAAGCAAAGACATATTACCATAGAGAAAATAAAAAGCTAAGAAAAAAAATGGATGTCTGAAGAAATTAAAAGTTGATGGACAAAAGAAAAAGTAAAAATAACAAACAAGGGTATGATAAGATGTTAGGATGTTAGTTGCATGTCCTTTACAGGACGTCACAGTCACCAGCATTTTTTGCTGTTTTTATCTCTTGGCAAGTTTACGTTCAGTAGATTGCTATTGCTTTCTGAATGACCGGCACCCTAACCATTTCATTAAAAAAAAACAATGCAAGGCGGTTTGCTCCCAAATCATCTGCAGCTGTGTTTCGAACATGGATAAGCGGAATTATGAACTGCGACCGTAACACCATAGCATAGATAAAGGATGTTTGAAGAAGAAAAAAATCAGGAAAGATATTGGGGGAAGGTGCTATAATGAAAACAGATTGAGTATATAAGGGAGTTGTATGACGGAGAAAAAGCAGAATTAACAGAAGAAAGTAACTTAAAAGGTTCACCTATTCTAAAATAAGAAATCACTGACGCTGTAAAACATGAAGAAAGAGAAAAAAACTGGGCCCGGTGGAAATCACAATAGAAGAATTAGAAGTACTGGAAGAATTTAGAGAAGAAATATGAACTAATATGATTCATATTTACAACACTGGATACAAACCTAGTGATATCCTGAAATATGTATTTATAGCTCTACCAAAAAGACCAGGAGCAACTGAATGTGAATATTTTCATACAATCAACCTCATAAACCATGTCAAAAAGTTTCTACTCAGAATTATAATGAGAAGAACAAGAAAGATAATAAAAATGGAAATTGGTGAAGAACAATATGGATTTGTGAAAGGAAAGGGAATGCCCCAAATGCTGTGATGTCGGGTCCTAAATCAATCAATCAATCAATCATATATACATTCATCATCATCATCATCCAGTGCCTTGCCAGCTGGCGTGGGCGATTATGCCTCTCCACAAATTACGATCTCCGACATCATAGATTAATTCGTGTGTTGACTCCCTTCCGTGCCATGACACAAGACTGTCTAGAATCTTTTCACAGTCTTCCTCTATCTCTCTTTCCGCTAATCTTTCCGATTGTCACAACATGTTCCAGTTTTGTCTTCTCATAACGTGGCCAAAAAAACGATGACTGCCCCTTTCTGATGTTTGTGATAAGTTGTCTTTGTGACTCAGCTTCCCTTAAAACATCCTGATTGACTCAGCTTCCCTTAAAACATCCTGATTGACTCAGCTTCCCTTAAAACATCCTGATTGACTCAGCTTCCCTTAAAACATCCTGATTGACTCAGCTTCCCTTAAAACATCCTGATTGACTCAGCTTCCCTTAAAACATCCTGATTGACTCAGCTTCCCTTAAAACATCCTGATTGACTCAGCTTCCCTTAAAACATCCTGATTGACTCAGCTTCCCTTAAAACATCCTGATTGACTCAGCTTCCCTTAAAACATCCTGATTGACTCAGCTTCCCTTAAAACATCCTGATTGACTCAGCTTCCCTTAAAACATCCTGATTGACTCAGCTTCCCTTAAAACATCCTGATTGACTCAGCTTCCCTTAAAACATCCTGATTGACTCAGCTTCCCTTAAAACATCCTGATTGACTCAGCTTCCCTTAAAACATCCTGATTGACTCAGCTTCCCTTAAAACATCCTGATTGACTCAGCTTCCCTTAAAACATCCTGATTGACTCAGCTTCCCTTAAAACATCCTGATTGACTCAGCTTCCCTTAAAACATCCTGATTGACTCAGCTTCCCTTAAAACATCCTGATTGACTCAGCTTCCCTTAAAACATCCTGATTGACTCAGCTTCCCTTAAAACATCCTGATTGACTCAGCTTCCCTTAAAACATCCTGATTGACTCAGCTTCCCTTAAAACATCCTGATTGACTCAGCTTCCCTTAAAACATCCTGATTGACTCAGCTTCCCTTAAAACATCCTGATTGACTCAGCTTCCCTTAAAACATCCTGATTGACTCAGCTTCCCTTAAACATCCTGATTGACTCAGCTTCCCTTAAAACATCCTGATTGACTCAGCTTCCCTTAAAACATCCTGATTGACTCAGCTTCCCTTAAAACATCCTGATTGACTCAGCTTCCCTTAAAACATCCTGATTGACTCAGCTTCCCTTAAAACATCCTGATTGACTCAGCTTCCCTTAAAACATCCTGATTGACTCAGCTTCCCTTAAAACATCCTGATTGACTCAGCTTCCCTTAAACATCCTGATTGACTCAGCTTCCCTTAAAACATCCTGATTGACTCAGCTTCCCTTAAAACATTCCCTGATTGACTCAGCTTCCTTAAAACATCCTGATTGACTCAGCTTCCTTAAAACATCTGATTGACTCAGCTTCCCTTAAAACATCCTGATTGACTCAGCTTCCCTTAAAACATCCTGATTGACTCAGCTTCCCTTAAAACATCCTGATTGACTCAGCTTCCCTTAAAACATCCTGATTGACTCAGCTTCCCTTAAACATCTGATTGACTCAGCTTCCCTTAAAACATCCTGATTGACTCAGCTTCCCTTAAAAACATCCTGATTGACTCAGCTTCCCTTAAAACATCCTGATTGACTCAGCTGTCCTTAAAACATCCTGATTGACTCAGCTTCCCTTAAACGTCCTGATTGACTCAGCTTCCCTTAAAACATCCTGATTGACTCAGCTTCCCTTAAAACATCCTGATTGACTCAGCTTCCCTTAAACATCCTGATTGACTCAGCTCCCTTAAAAACATCCTGATTGAACTCAGCTTCCCTTAAACATCCTGATTGACTCAGCTTCCCTTAAAACATCCTGATTGACTCAGCTTCCCTTAAAACATCCTGATTGACTCAGCTTCCCTTAAAACATCCTGATTGACTCAGCTTCCCTTAAAACATCCTGATTGACTCAGCTTCCTTAAACATCCCTGATTGACTCAGCTCCCTTAAAACATCCTGATTGACTCAGCTTCCCTTAAAACATCCTGATTGACTCAGCTTCCCTTAAAACATCCTGATTGACTCAGCTTCCCTTAAAACATCCTGATTGACTCAGCTTCCCTTAAAACATCCTGATTGACTCAGCTTCCCTTAAAACATCCTGATTGACTCAGCTTCCCTTTAAAACATCCTGATTGACTCAGCTTCCCTTAAAACATCCTGATTGACTCAGCTTCCCTTAAAACATCCTGATTGACTCAGCTTCCCTTAAAACATCCTGATTGACTCAGCTTCCCTTAAAACGTCCTGATTGCTCTTTTTGGTGTCCAACTAATTTTCAGCATTCTTTTATAAAACCAGATCTCCAAGGCTTTCAAGGATATTTTCACCTGTGCACCGGGACTCGCAGCTGTATGTTAAAACTGGTTCTATGTAACATGCAAGAACTCTTTTCCTGACTTTACAACGACAGTGACTTATTGCACAAAACATTACAAACACTAATAGAAAGACGAATAGAGACACAGAAAGACCATTTGTGCTTTATAAGATTATACCAAGGCATTTGAAAAATTTAAACAAGTGAAAAAATAAACATGTTGGAGGATATCAACAGTGATGGGATCTCGTAAAGTCGTCTGTTCAACCACAGGATGACTTATTTATGGATAGGACTTGGAAAGTTACTATCTGTAAACTCAGAACAGAACAAACAGTCATACATAAACAAAGCTAAAGATTAGTTCTACAGCAATGTGTATACGAGGGCAAGCATCTCACATTGCAGAACATATACCACAACAATGTACCAAGTACAGTTCTACTGCTAGATGTCAACTTTATGTAAGTTTGCAAGCACTGCAGAAGACAGTGCAGATCAAGCAGGAAACAAAATTGCAGACAGGTTGACTCCAAGCAACATAAAGAAGAAGCTGTAAGCAAGTATACTGACCACTAGGCTGTCACAGTTTGGGATAGAAACATCAAAAGCTCAAAGAAGGTTCTTTCAAAAGTAGATAATTCTATAGGAGTGGAATAAAAACACCTACAATACAAGATTCTTTCAATGGTAGACAACTCAGCAGGATTTTAAATTAACAACCCCCCCTCCCCCGCCGCGGCAAAACAAGATTCTTCCTTCTAATGGTAGACAACTCAGCAAGATTTTAATACAAAACACCACCCAAATTACAAGATTCTTCCAATGGTAAACAACTCGGCAAGATTTTAACAAAACACCACCCAAAATGCAAGATGCTAATGGTGGACAACTCTGCAAGAATGTAATAAAAACACCACCAACCATACAATATTCTTCCAATGGTAGACAACTCTGCAAGAATGTAATAAAAACAGTACCCATCATACAATACTCATTCAATGTTAGACAACTCAGCAAGATTTTAACACAAAACACCACCCACAATACAAGATTCTTCTAATGGTAGTCAACTCGGCAAGATTTTAATACAAAATACAAGATTCTTCTAATGGTAGATAACTCGGCAAGATTTTAACAAGACACTATCCAAAATACAAGATTCTTCTAATGGTAGACAACTCAGCAAGATTTTAATACAAAATACAAGATTCTTCTAATGGTAGACAACTCTGCAAGATTGTAATAAAAACAGCACCCACCATACAAGATTATTCCAATGGTAGACAACTCGGCAAGATTGGAATAAAAACAACAATAATCCATGCCAAGAGCAGACAACTTAACAGCATTACAATAAAACTGACGTCAACTGTACACGATTCTGCAAGGATTGGATAACCGAGCAACATTGAGATAACAATCCATGAAATGTTTCACACAAGGTTCAGCCAATAGCAGCATCAAGTTAGCTGCATATCCTTTACAGAACAGATCATAATTGTTTGGCTGTTTGTGATTTTCAGGCAATTTATGTTCGTCATTCCATTCTGAACAATCAATGTTTAAAAACTCAACCAAGGCTGTTTGCATCCACATCATCTGCAACTGGTTTCAAATGCAGTACGCGGGACTGTGAATCGCGATCGTAAGCCTACCACAGCACAGACAATAGCATTACAATACACACACACAAAAAGAAATTCATATAAGGTTTGGCCAAGAGTAGATAGATATAGATATATAATTCAGCAGCACTGGAATAAACATAACCACCAATATAAGGTTTTGCTAAGAGGAAATGAGAGGAAAGGCACCATCACAGGTTCTGGAATTTCAATTACCCCTCCCCACGATGCCTAACGGCATTTAAAAAAAAATTTTTGCATATCCTTTACAGGACATCAATGTCAACATCAGCATCTTTCAGCTGATTGTTGATTTCTCGGCAAGATTATGCTCAGTAGTTTGCTATTGCTTTCTGAGCGACCAGCTCACATACCCCTAAGTTACCGACGCGATTAGAGCCGCAACCGATTCTCGCCATTGTCACGTTACTCACGAAATTATACGGGATTACGGATAAAGTCGCTAACACCTAGGCCAGGGAGACCGGCCCTAATGGCATAAGTAGAAGAAAAACAAACAAAGACAACTCAACCTCACTGGAATTAAAGCAAAGATTGGTATAAGGCATTCCATTACATTGGAGAATTAAGTCATTGAACTTCATATTCATTCAGGCTCAGCAAGTTGAGGTTGTGTGACAAGCTCCTTTCATCATTACATTCACTTCTCAGAAAAGTTTGACTTATTGTAGAGAGAGTTACCTGAGTGTGACAACGCTGTTCTGGTCTCCCAATATTGTCCAGTTACATGTGAAGTTTAACGGATACTTTGTTGGGTAATTGTCACTGACAATATAGCCTGTTGGCTCTGTGATGACAGCACCGCAACCTGGGGAAGGAAAAACCTCACATGTCACTAGTATTGTCTGATACTATCTTAGCATTCATGTTCCCCATAATCTCTCCATTACATGTACTCTCTGATACTATCTTAGCATTCATGTTCGCTATATCGCTCCATTACATGTGCTCTCTGATACTATCTTAGCATTCATGTTCCCCATAATCTCTCCATAACATGTACTCTCCGATACTATCTTAGCATTTTTGTTCCCCATAATCTCTCCATTACATGTGCTCTCTGATACTATCTTAGCATTCATGTTCCCCATAATCTCTCCATTACATGTACTCTCTGATACTATCTTAGCATTCATGTTCCCCATAATCTCTCCATAACAACATGCATTGTCTGATAATATTTAACATGTCATTGTCAGCATATTGTCTTAGCCATTACACCAGCACACCCGCTTACGTATCTTATGGGCTCTTACAATACAAGTCAGCGTCAACATGCTCTAGTGGCATGCATGTGGGAACTGCACTCTTGTATAAACGACACTGGACAGAACAGTCAAGTTAAAGGCAGGTGAGCAAGAAGTTGACAAGTGGGAAGGTATCGAGATATGGACAAACAGATATCATCCATTGTGTAAAACAAGGGCAAGAGTTGAAGGCAAGCGAGCAAGAAAGTGGGAAGATATTGAGATTGATTGATTGATTGATTTAGGAACCGACATCACAGCATTCGGGACATTCCCATTGAGATTTGGACAAACAAAAGCCGTCTATTATGTACAACAAGGGCAAGAGACAGAGAGAGTTGGAAACATATGCAGACAATCTTCATTATGGAGATGGCAACTGTTTGATTGAATAAAAGAGGAACTTACTCTAGCATCTATCCTTTGTCCTGCATAATTTAGAAGACCTTATCAGCAGCGAACCCGTCACCTGTATAGCAATTAGTATTACTGGGACAAGCAAGCTCCTCTAACACTTGAAGAGTATGCCTGTGAGAAGAAGCAGGGCAGAGTGACTTTACGACAGACCTTTAACATTGAGATCAAACTTGGTGATTTCATAAAATAAAAATTAATTGATAAAATGTTGAAACTTGGAGACAGCTGGCAAGATGGAGGGGAAAAGAACAGAGGGGAAGACAGAGAGCTAAATATCTGGATGGCTTCGCCACATGGCATGGTCAAGACAAGAACACAGAGCTGATCCATGACTGTTGATCATGTAAAAAATGTACCAAATGAAACATTTACCGTTCTTGTCAACACATGTGACACCATCTGTAGCAAGTTTCTGCCACTCGGGGCACAGACACACCTCTGTCCAGGGGTTAGATGAAGCAACGCTACAAGCGTAAGAGCAGTTCTGCCGTCTGCATGGCACTGAAAGTATATGATGGCAGTTCAGAACAAAAAATTGTTAGATATAAACAACATCTACATTTCTGACACTAACTTATCTACCTAAATTTACCAGAACAAACAGTTGTTAGATATATACAACATCTACATTTCTGACACTAACTTATCTACCTAAATTTACCAGAACAAACAGTTGTTAGATATAAACAACAACACTTACATTTCTTACACAAACTAATCTAACTAAATGTACCTGAACAAACAGTAATTAGATCTAACTAATCTACCTAAATGTAGAAGAACAAACAGTTGTTAGATGCAAACAGCATGTACATTTCTTACACTAACTAATCTACCTAAATGTACCCGAATAAACAGCTGTTAGGTATAAACAACATTTACATTTCTTACACTAACTTATCTACCTAAATGTACCAGAACAAACAGTTGTTAGATATAAACAACTACATTTACATTTCTTACACTAACTCTAATCTATCTAAATGTACCAGAACAAAGAGTTGTTAAATGCAAACATCATTTACATTTCTTACATTAACTAATCTACCTAAATGTACCAGAACAAAGAGTTGTTAGATATAAACAACATTTACATTTCTTACATTAACTTATCTACCTAAATGTAACAGAACAAACAGTTGTTAGATATAAACAATATTTACATTTCTTATACTAACTAATCTACCTAAATGTACCAGAACAGTTGTTAGATATAAACAACATCAATATGGAAGCACTATACTCGAGTTTCGCCCTCATTTGAGCTCGTCAGTAGTGCATATCCCTGACCAGATCCGGAAACAGTCCCGGATCACGCGTGTGAAGTGGGTGTGTAACCACGCGGCACACACTGGACACACCAAATTATCACAACAGAATACCACAACGCTACCCATCATAGGCTATGCTCAAGCCTACGCATTCACACGCGTGATCCGGGACTGTTTCCGGATCCGGTCAGGGATATACACTACTGATGAGCTCAAATGAGGGCAAAACTCGAGTATAGTGCTTCCATATTGACGTGGATAGGCTTTAGGTTCATACCAGAATGCGATCGGCGTTGCCAGTAGTGGGTTGTGCTCAATATTTAAATTTCAAATCCCGAAACAACCACATAATCAATAAACAACAACATTCATATTTCTTACACTCACTTATCTACCTAAATGTATTTGCCTCATGCTAATATCTCTACTTAATTTTGTTGGATACCTACGGTAAAGATAAACATGGCTTAGCAATAATATTCATAATGCTACAACTATGTTAATTAGCAATTCAAATGAAAAGCCAACATTGAACATTACAGTCCTGGAAGAAATAAGTATCTCACATCTTGGACACACACTAACAGATCATGGTAGAATTGAAACAGAAATCTCAAGGACAGTGGAAACGGCCAAAAATATTAAACAACTGACCTAGAGAAGACAACAACAGCATGGACTACACTGAGTTAGTGAGAAGTATAGCAGAATAGAGTAACCCCTGGCATATGAACTGGGTTGAACAGCCTTGATGGATAAATCATTTTCATTTCACCAGGAAACACACACATCCAAACCCGTCCACATATGCCCAGGAGTGCCACAGGGATCTCAATTGCCACCAGTGGTATTCAATATATATAGAGCAAGATTAGGACAAACTCAGTCCACAGGACCAGGACAAACTTAGTCCGCAGGACCAGGACAAACTCAGTCCACAGGACCAGGACAAACTCAGTCTGCAGGACCAGGACACATTCTAGTATATGCTGATGAAGTCATTTATAGGACTGGTTCAGAGTCAGGCAAGAACTGAACAGAGCAATACTGGAGACACTAAAGTCAGTTGCATATCTTTTACAGGATGTCACAGCCAACCCCAGCATGTTTTGGCTGTTGTGATTTCTTGAAAAATTTACGTTCAGTAGTTTGCCATTGCTTTCTGAATGACCAGCACTTATATCTGTATGAAACCAGCATATGGTGGTCTTCTTCCAAATCACCCACAGCTGTGTTTCGAACGTGATATGATAGATTACGAATTGTGTCTGTAACTCCTTCGCCACAGAGCCGGCTGGAGACACTACATGAATGAAATCTGTCACTGGAGTGAGAAGTTAGTTAGTTAGTCGACAGATCATCCTCATTGTACATCGAACCATTCAGTCCATAAGTGCTCGGATCCCCTCCTCAGCAAATCCCGCAGCGTGTAGCGGCTAACGACGCCATTTCTGTGTTGGTTTATCAATCTTCTTTGGCTTCCTGCGTAGTGTTCTTGTTTGGCCACCCCTCTTTTAATTTGCTGCTCTAGCAGTCTGGCCATTGTTGTAGATTCACAGTCATCACTTGGTTCTCGCAAAAGTCTTACTTCTCGTAGAGCATTCAGAATGTCAGCCTGGTCCATGGCGCGTCCGCCCTCCACAGTAGCCTCACCTGCGAGCTTGTCAGCCCGCTCATTTCCTTGTACTCCCGCATGCCCTGGCACGAAGATGAAACTAATCTTTGCCAGCCGAGACCGCTCCAGAGGCAGCAACCATTCTCTTCGGATCGACCCCTCCTCTATCCTCTTGATCATGTTCATTGAGTCGCTAAGGAAACAAGCCCTAGTGAATGTCTGTGTCTCGAGCCATGTTATTGCTTTACTTACTGCCATGACTTCCATGGTCAGGCTACTTGTGGTTTCAGTGAAAGCACCAGAGTCCTCCTTCACAATTCTCCCTCCGGCCCGAGCTGTAAAGGCCCATGAGCTTCTCACATGTCGGACGACCGACCCATCTGTGTAGATGACCGCGTCACTGTCTAGTGAATTCTCGAAAATCAACGCTTGTACTTCAGCCTCCACAGCAGCCGGATTTTCTTGTCTGCATTTCCTATCTAGTTGGATGCAAACTGAAAAGGATGTGCAGAAGTCTGTTGGCACTTGCACCCACTCCTCGCCAGGTTCTAAGTCCTCAAGTGAACACATCTGTTGAAGAATGTCTTCGGCTTGACCCATCCACGACCGTCCTCTTTTTAACCTGCTGCCCTTCACCTTCCTAATTTCACTATGCAGTGGATGTTGTGTGTTTGCGTTAACTCTGAGGTAGGCACGTGCCCTGCAAACTTGTATTCTCTCTTCAATGGTTGGAAAATCAAGAAGGTAGCGCATCGCCCTGCATGCTGTATCTCTTGTACATCCAAGAATAATGCGCATAGCTTCATTCTGTATCCTTTCCAACCTTTCTATCTGCTTATGGCTGAGAGTCAGGATTGCCATTGCATACTCCAAAACAGACATGACCAGCCCCTCATACAGAAGACATAGATGGCGCTGCTCACAGTTTGCTGCCGCCATCACCCTCATCGCAGCCAAACCCCGCTTGGCCTTTGTTATCACATGGTCTATGTGCACATTATAAGCAAGGCTTCGATCAAACCGTATCCCTAGGTAATTCATTGCCTGCGTTCTTTCCACCGTCTCTGAACACAGCATTACAGTTGGTGTTGGAGTGTTGACAATATGATTATTCAACGAGAACCAAGTCACTGTTGCCTTTGTTGGGTTGACCATTGCCCCGGTGTCAGAGCCTAGCAGCAACATCGTTGCGGCGCCCGGCGGACAAGAGTTGTCGCGCTGGCGAGATTCTTACCTGACACGCGACCAGCGCTGACGACAGACGCACGCAAAGCCACGTGACCCCACCAGAGGCAGTGGGCAGGGTGTGTGTTAATCTCAGACCAAGCTGGGACTGGACATCTGAACGGACGTGTGTGTCGAGAGCAAGGCGTTTTGTGTGAATCTCCGTGGTTGTGAGCTGAACGACTGATATCGTGAGCGTCAGACCTATGAGCTGTATTGTGGTTGTGAGTTGTTATATGTTGTACATTGCTGTAACTATTGTTATGTATTTAATGTGGTAATAAATCCATAGAAATTGTGTTGCTGTGTCTTACGTCGAATCACGTTGTACTTGTACTGTCTCACATGTGTTAGCCAACGAGCCTAATAGAAGATCCTGACATGTGTGGACGTGGGTTGCTCGTCTTTATTTAAGAACCTAATATATTTAGACGTGTGTTGTTCGTCTTTGTGATTTAAAACTTTAAAACTATAATTCTTGTGCTTGTAAAATTTGTCAAGGTTATAGTGATGTACATGTGATCGGAAAAGTCTCAGTGTGATCCATTACTACATTGTCTAAATATGTTTAAGATCATTAGTAAATGTACAGTACATATTGTTTGATCCTGTAAACGTGTTAAACATTTGTGATTTGTTAAACTTGTCACCGTTTGACCTTGTCAACATTGTGATTTTGCCGCCATTTTGACCTTGTCGCCATCTTGTAAACTTGATGTCTTTGTCCTTACTGAATGTCATCTTGATGTAAGTGATGTGTCATCAATGTTATTGAGTGTTCAAATACAGATAGATTGTTTTTGTGTATTGAGTTTGTGGAACGCAAAGAGTTTTGGAAAGAGTGTAACTTCTGTTGAAAGAAACACTGTTGACGACAAATTTACGACATACAATTATACTCAACGCCATCCAAACCAAATCAACACTTAGTGACTTACAGGCACACACCAACAAACACACGCTAACTTATTTCTCTCCAAAAACAAAGCAGGTTTTTGCGTACCATCCATAACCCTGCCGTAGAGGTCATTAGTGGTTCCGAAGTACGACCCTTACAGTTTTTCTAGCCCGATTGCCCAACCATTCGTCACCATATCCAAGGGCACTTGAGTATATTTTTCTTCACTTTAACTTTACGTATGCATTAGTGGGCACGCATCGTATAGTCAAATCAATTGTAAGTTATTTTTCTACTAACCATTTACAACATATTTTGTGTGGTTGATTTTCATTGACATATTTTCTCCATCATGTCGTCATTATTAGATTTCATCGACATGGGTTTAAAATTAAAGTTAGAAGGTGATGAATTAACACAATGGAGTGAGAAGAAATACGCTGAGTACTGTGAACGCGAAGATAGAGCAGCTGAAAGAGCTCTAAAACAAGCAGAAATGGCTGCAAAACAAGCTGAGGCAGAAACAGCCTTGAAACAGGCAGAGATTGAAAAAGCTGCCAAGCAAGCTGAGGCAGAAACAGCCTTGAGACAGGCAGAGATTGAAAAAGCTGCCAAGCAAATAGAGGCAGAAACAGCATTAAAGCAAGCCGAAGTAGAAATGGCTGCAAAGACAAAGCAAGCCGAGATAGATAGTGCATTAAAAAGGGCCGAGATTGAGAATGAAACAGAGCTGAAAAAGGCAGAAATAGCAGCTCAGAGTAAGAAAGAAGAACTTGAATTACAGTTGAAAATAAAACAACTCGACACTGAGACTGCAATGAGTAAAGAGTCAAAGAAATCTGAAAGACTGGAAAAAGAAAACCAGTATAAAAAGTACCAAGGTATCGTTCGTAACTATACCTCGGGTGACTGCATAGCAGCCTTCACCCAAAATTTTGAGACTTTAATGGAACATTACCAAGTTCCACTTTCGGAATGGAATATTTTATATATGAGGAGTCTATCTGGGGAACCTCTGAAAGGTCATTGAAACCATCCCCAAAGACCTCAGAAAAGAGTACCATTACATTAAATCTAAAATAATGGCACATTTCATGTTAGATGAGGCAGGGTACAGAGAACAATTCAGTAAACTGAGTCCAAAATCAACTCAAACGTTCTCTGACTACCTCTGTTTAGTCCGAGACATTTTCAGCAAATGGACTTCATCAGCCAAAATTAACAAAAATTATGATAAATTAGAAGATCTCATTATTCGAGATAAAGTTATTTCTTCTATCCCAACATCTTTTTCTAAGTTCTTGCAGGAGAATGAATGCACAAGTGTGGAAGAAATGGAAAGACGTGGTTCGGCCTATTATACGGCAAATAAACAGTGTTTTGCCACTGAAGCTACTGACAGTAACTGGGTAGCAGCAGCCAACTATGAGAAAAACTATAGTAGGCAAAAACCAAACAGGCCTACCTCTGAAAAATTTAGACATTGTGTTCATTGTAAAATGTCTCATTATTTGAACGAGATGTGCGATAAGAACCCAGGGTACCCAACATACTTGCAAAATATGGTAAACAGACAAGACAGAGAACGTAAATCGTTCAAAAGCTTACGTAAATGTTTTCTCTGCAAGGCGTACGGTCACCATCGCATGGATTGTAAAGGCAGGCATATGACCAACAAAGCCAATGCCGCCTTGTTCGATAGTTCAGCGTCAGAAGACGAAAATACAGAAAAACATCCTGTACAAGCAGCACAGGCTTGTGACGTATTTAGTTCCAACACATGCACTGTCTGTAATACCTTCTTTGAAAATGGTATCTTAACATGCGGGCACGCCATCCCTATTGCTAATGAGGAAGGTAACTTAGTAATAGACTCAAAAGGCAAGTTAGACATCTATCACGGGTATGTTAATGGCAAGTTCGCTACAGTACTTCGCGACACCGGGAGTACACTTATTGGCCTGAAAACAACATTCATAACACCTACAGACTACACAGGTAGACACATCACATGTAGAACATTTTCAGGCAATATTGAAAAATATCCATTAGCTTGGGCATACATCGAAACACCATTCCTCACCGGAAAAGTAAAGGTCGCAGCACTTACAAACCCAGTGTGCGATATAATCATAGGAAATTTACCGGAGGTGAATGACAAACCTCATAACCATGACACAACATCACTATGTATTAATGATAACACATCACCACCAAATGTCATTGAAAATGTCATATCACCTGTTGAATGTATGTTAGCTAATGCAGCACTAAGTTCTCATCACATCATTGACGATATTATTCCATCATCATCTGATGTCATTGAGTGTGTGAACGCAGTAACAAGAGCTACTGCTAGAGTGCAAGATGATAGTAACCAAACTGAGGCTATTCAAATGCTTAGCCCAGAAGTACCACCTAGTGACTCGATGAAGGAAACATTCATAACAGCTCAAAAAGCTGATCCTTCACTGTCAAAGTATTTTGACCTGATCGGCAAAAAGCCAAGAGTAACGAAAAATGCTAAATGGCATTTTGCTTTATACAATGATATACTCACCAGGTACTACACCAGAGGTGACGTTACAACAAAGCAAACTGTGTTACCAACTACTTATCGTAGGCAAGCTTTACATCTTGCTCACGATATACCTTTTGCAGGTCATATGGCATATGTTAAAACCAGGTCAAGACTATTGACACAGTTTCATTGGCCAAAATTCTGTAATGACATAAAAACTTATTGCAGAAGTTGTGATACATGCCAGAAACTGGTAAAGAAAGGGAAACACCCACAGGCAAAGTTACAAGTCACTGACTTAGCCAGTCGACCTTTTGAAAAATTATCAGTTGACATTGTGGGCCCTCTTAGTCATACAACAACTAGAGGGAATAAATATATTCTAACAATTATTGATCAATGTAGTCGCTGGCCAGAAGCGATTCCGTTAAAGAACATTACTGCCAACGATATCATGGAAGTGTTCTTCCATATTTTTTCCCGAATTGGGTTTCCAGATACCATCCAGTCTGATAGAGGCACGCAGTTTATCGCTGCATCCACTCAAGCTTTCACTAAAATGTTAGGAGTGAAGCAAGTCTTCAATAGCCCCTATCATCCTCACTCGAGCGGGATTATAGAAAAGCTTAATGGGGATCTGAAGCACATGCTAGCCAAAGTAACTCAAGATCACCCCAATAACTGGGATGTATACTTACCAGCTGTTCTTTTTGCTTATCGCGAGGTACCACATTCTAGTACCGGTTTCTCTCCTTTTGAACTCATCTATGGTGCCAAACCACGCGGCCCATTAACAATTTATCACCAAATGTTAACTGATTCCACTCCAGTATTGAAACCCATATCATCATTTGTGTATGTAACATCATTGCGTGAAAGGATAATGAAATCATGTGAAATTGCTAAAAGTGCACTAAAACTATCTGGTGCTACTTACAGACAATACGCAGACAAAGGTAACAGGACTATAACATTGACAGCTGGACAGGACGTTCTACTACTACTACCTAGTGACAGACAGCTACTGACAGATTCTTGGCAAGGACCTTTTAAAGTGACAAGACAAATCTCACCTGTTGACTACGAAATCCTGATAAAAGACAAACACAAAATATTTCACATCAATATGCTAAGACCATACTACAACAGAGACAACGAACAAGACGATACGACAGCTTGCACCGTGATAATAGATCACGAAGATGACGATTCTAGCGACGAGATTCCAACACCTACATTAGACACGACAAACTGCTTGAAGGAGATCAAGATCAATCCAAACCTAAGTCAAGCAGAGACAAACAGTTGCAAACAGTTGATACAACACTACAACACCATCTTTTCAGACAACCCAGGACAAACAGAGTTAGTACAGCATCACATCACACTCACATCAAACACACCCATAAGATGCAGACCATACACCATACCATTACATTACAAGGAACAACTACATCAGGAAATCATCAACTTAGAAAAAAACAACATCATCAGACGATCCCTATCAGACTTCTCTTCACCTATGGTCATTGTACGGAAAAAGGACAACACAATACGACTTTGCATTGATTACAGAAAACTGAACAAAATAACTGTTTTAGATCTTGAACCAATGGCAAATACGGACGATCTTCTGACAGAACTGACTGACGCGAAGTTCTTCACGACCCTTGACATGGCTAAAGGTTACTGGCAGATTGCTGTACATGAAGACAGCAGACATCTAACAGCTTTCGCCACGCCTTGGGGACTGTACGAATGGTGCAAACTACCATTTGGGCTAGTCAATGCCCCAGCCACATTTGTACGCATGACACGACTCCTCCTATCTGACATCCCTAATATAGTTTCCTATATTGACGACATCTGTGTCCATACAGAGACAATGACGGAACATATAAAGATACTGGAACAGACACTAGAACGTATCAGACAGCACGGACTGACAGTGAAGCCCTCAAAGGTGAGCCTGGCTTACCAAGAGATATCATTTTTGGGGTACAGAATATCCAATGGCTTTGTCATGACAGACAACAAAATTGTCTCGAAAATTCTAAAACTGTCACTTCCAACAAATAAGAAACAAGTCCGCAGTTTATTGGGACTTATTAATTATTACAGGAACTTCATTCCTGATTTTTCAGAACTGACTGAGGTTTTTTCTAACTTACTAACCAAGAATAAACCCGAAAAAGTTGTAAACGATGAATGCCTACGAAATGCGTTTGATAAAGTTTTGGCACACTTTTCTGATAAGAATGCACCTAATCTCATCCTTAAATTGCCCAACATTCGTTTACCTTTCAGATTGAGAACAGATGCTAGCTCCATTGCGATCGGTGCAGTCCTATTGCAGGAATACAACGACATTCTGCATCCCGTTTGTTTTCTATCAAGAAAACTAAGGCCCCGAGAGCGGTCTTGGTCCATTCCGCAATTAGAGGCATTGGCCTTAGTAGAAAGTGTCACAAAGCTGTCCAAATATCTTCTAGGACGTCACTTTATCATCGAAACTGACAACAGTCCATTAAGGTATATCAATTCTGCAGTACCATCAAATAACATGATTGCTCGCTGGTCCTTGAAGCTTCAGAATTTCAGTTTTGAAGTTCGCCATATTCCCGGCAGAATGAATACAATCGCCGACCTTTTGTCCCGTTGTCCGACAGACCCAGTAAGCAATGTCTGAGTGCACTGTGTAATATTACACTCAGCCCAACACAGCCACCAATGTGTGAATTTTTCCAGTCACCTACTGTGTAAGGTCTATAAGTAAAGTTGTGATACGGTTTAGAAACCGACATGTATAATATTCTTATTTTAATCAAGTTATGTAATGAGTGTAGTATAATTGTGTAGTGTGTGTTAGAATGAGAACAATATTAATTGTATATAGACACCAACAACAGGGTCACAGACGCTTATCTACTTACCAGAAGCGAACTTTACCATTGTGACATTTGTGGGTGATTTTTTTCACCGTGATATTTTAACATGTGCAAATGTGGACCGAACATTGACTCCTACACCACCTTTACAGCGAATGTAATCCAAATTGTTCGACGTGTGAACACATCGGAAATAAGAACATTCCACCATAATCCGTTGTGATACTATAACATCATACACGAACTGTGAGAACATTTTACTATCCGTTCCGAAAGAAAACCGGATCATTTGTGTTCAGAAAATGTAACATCAACCAAATTTTTTCGTTTCGTGTGTATTTCCGGTATAATTTAAAAAGTATAGCAAAATTAGCAGACTATGTACAAATTGCCAAAAATTTATGACACTTGTAAAATCTTTTTCAATCTATAAAATATAATATACCAATTGGGTACTTATTTATTTTGATTAGTGTAATCTTAGAATCATATCTTGATTAATGTATTCATATTACCGACTTTTTCTCGTTAATATGAAGAAACGTCAAGCAATGACGCTAAGAAATTAAATAATTATATGTAATGTATGGAATTTCTTAAATGTCAAAATTACTTCCCTTGCATTTGTGAATTACATCAAGGGCCATAATTTGAAACATATTCATTAATGTATATTGTATAGATAGACATTTTGTTGCTCAAATATTTGGCACAGCAGGTAGGCGTCCACCAAGCATGTCATAGAGCTGCCAACATTGCAAACCAACATAAGAGCTCCTGACCAAATGAGGGCAGAGTTTAAGTGTTTAATACGACTAATACAAAGCCGTATTTCAGTCTGGCTAGATGGTTGTTGCAAAACAATCATATTATTACTTTTTTTTCAAATAGCTGCGAGGTAGATGCGTGAAGCTGGTGCTACTGATCTGACTGGGTATTATTGCAATGAAATTAACCAGGCATCAGAGGGATGAAACCTGAATTGTGTTAAAAATTGTACTTCATTTGTCATTTCAATGCAACTTACATTTTTTTTTGTATATATTTCTATGCCTTATATGTATTTTCATGCATAACACTGGGAAAAAGTAGTCTCTGACATGAAATTAACACTACCCCAGTATATACATACATCATGAATGAAAGATGGCATCTTTCATTGAAGTACCCGGGGAGAATGTCAGAGCCTAGCAGCAACATCGTTGCGGCGCCCGGCGGACAAGAGTTGTCGCGCTGGCGAGATTCTTACCTGACACGCGACCAGCGCTGACGACAGACGCACGCAAAGCCACGTGACCCCACCAGAGGCAGTGGGCAGTGTGTGTGCTAATCTCAGACCAAGCTGGGACTGGACATCTGAACGGACGTGTGTGTCGAGAGCAAGGCGTTTTGTGTGAATCTCCGTGGTTGTGAGCTGAACGACTGATATCGTGAGCGTCAGACCTATGAGCTGTATTGTGGTTGTGAGTTGTTATATGTTGTACATTGCTGTAACTATTGTTATGTATTTAATGTGGTAATAAATCCATAGAAATTGTGTTGCTGTGTCTTACGTCGAATCACGTTGTACTTGTACTGTCTCACATGTGTTAGCCAACGAGCCTAATAGAAGATCCTGACACCCGGCTTCATCACACCAAGTACTTATGCGATTGAGTTCGGTTTGTAGTTCCACAGCAACCTGCTCTCTATCCTTACCCTGACAATACACTAAAATATCATCGGCATATGACAATGTCCTGCCAGGTCCAGTGATCTGCTCACTGGTGATTCTCACTGTGTAGGCGTTGAACAGTACCGAAGATAATGGTGATCCCTGTGGTAGGCCAGGATATATTGTTGTTGGTTCCGAAGTCCAACTGCCACATCTAAAAATTACTTTCCGTTGGAAGAGGGCTGCAGCGATCCAACTAAGGAGGAATGGACTTACTTTTAGTTCAAGAAGCTGAAACATTAAAAAATCCAATGGTACTCTGTTGTATGCGTCCTCAAGAGCAATCGCTGCAGCAAAGGTTTCAATGCCTGAGTGGAAACCTTCATAGACATCATGGGCAAAGACTGCTGCATTGGTCCAGGTTTCTCTTTTTGGACGGTACCCACCCAGGGTAGGTGGGAAAACACCTTGCCTCTCTAGCTGGCTTGATATCTTCCTGGCAATTACCTTCTCCAGGAGCTTGCCTATTGTATTCTGCATGGTTATAATTCGATATCCCTGAATTTTTGTGTGGTCTTTGTCAGGCTTCGGCAAGGGAATCAGATAGCTGTGTAACCATTCCTCCTTGATGCTAGCACTCCCTATACTGTACTGGAGTGAGAAGACTGGCTGGAGACACTACATGAATGAAATCTGTCACTGGTGTGAGAAGACTGGCTCAAAGTTCAATGAAATCTGTCACTGGTGTGAGAAGACTGGCTCAAAGTCCAATGAAATCTGTCACTGGTGTGAGAAGACTGGCTCAAAGTTCAATGAAATCTGTCACTGGTGTGAGAAGACTGGCTCAAAGTCCAATGAAATCTGTCACTGGTGTGAGAAGACTGGCTCAAAGTCCAATGAAATCTGTCACTGGTGTGAGAAGACTGGCTCAAAGTCCAATGAAATCTGTCACTGGTGTGAGAAGACTGGCTCAAAGTTCAATGAAATCTGTCACTGGTGTGAGAAGACTGGCTCAAAGTTCAATGAAATCTGTCACTGGTGTGAGAAGACTGGCTCAAAGTTGAATCCTGACATGGTGTGTGTGATGCTGCACACTTGAACAGTGCCGTAGTAAACACCAACCTTCTAGTTGTGTATTTCAGTTGGAAAATTATTTATAGATACAACAGGCTGAAATATCTGGGGATAAGCTTTGTTCACTGTCTGTCATAGAAGCATCGAGTTGACAACACTATACAGCGAGGCAATTGGAGATTGGCAGCTCTGAAAACTAAAGCAGTTGCTCACATGGAACTGAGATTGTTATTCCTCCTAAACCATTACCTGGTTCTGTCTGTCAGTGGGACAGGCTAAGTACCGGATTGTTGGCAATGCAATGTGAAAGATTAGAATGTATCCAAAATAAAGGGCTTTGAGGATGTGAACAGTGCTAGGCAGCAATAGAGATACCCTAATTTTAAAAATGTACATGCTTGGCCTCATCTCAATCAAATTTAGATATGTGATGATCCATTTTACAGTTTACTGAATGATCTTAAGTAACACCTGACTACTACATAGGAATATAGCTGACAACAAGAGACCAAGACTCAAGATAGGGATAGTCATGGATGCCACTAACAGACAAGAGAATCATGCAAGAAACAAAGTTTAAGATGAGCCTACGGAGGAGGAATGGATTCACACATTTTAAAAAAAAAAACAGGAAAAAAATAATCTATCCCATATAACTTTGACAGGCTGCAGAGACATGCAATGGAAGAGCAGCTAGAATTGACACAGAGAACAGAGGATATAGCTGGGAATGATTAATTGTATATGCAGCGAGAGATTAGTGCAGCAAGGTGAGGGGTCACAGCTAGATAGAGGGACAGGATCATCACAGAGTAAAACATATTAAAAAATGTAAGGGAAATTGGTAATAGAGAAAGCTAATCCACATGCAAACATCAGTCCAGTGCACTAGAAGTAGCAGCACATGTATGAACAGTGCCAGAGTTCAAAGGAAATGAACGCAATAAAAAAACAACAAAGTGAACATTTTGAGGACATGCATCCTTCCTGAGGCGATGTGTAGATGCCAGTCACTGACAATTTCACAATCAATAAAGAAAAACATTTAGATATTTTAATTCAAATGTAGCAGAAAAATCCTTAGGATATCGTGGATAAAAAAAGAATTGAAACACTGCCTTCTACATGACATACACATCAAAGTAAACTGGTTCATAAATAACATGAAGTCTTAGAAACAAACACTGTTGCTATCTTACGGCACCGAGATTTAGGAAGAACAGTTATGGGAGGCATGCTTGCTGCAAGACAAAGCAGGAGTCAGTCAACACAAAGGTTTAAACAGGATATATAGTTGTTTCACATGTAGTCGTTTGACAAGACATATAGATGGGCTGTCAGACATAGAGATATATTGTTTTACATGTAGTCGTTTGACCAAACAAGACAGACAGACTCCCAGACAAAGATATATTGTTGTTTTATATGCAGTTGTTTGACCAAACAAGATAGACAGACTGCAAGACATAGAGATATATTGTGTTACATGTAGCTGTTTGACAAGACAGATTGACAGACTTCCAAACTTAAGAGATATATTTTTTGTTTTACATGTAGTTGTTTAACCAAACAAGATACTCCCAGACAGAGATATATTGTTGTTTTACATGTAGTCGTTTGACCAAACAAGATAGACAGACTCCCAGACAGAGATATATTGTTGTTTTACATGTAGTCGTTTGACAAGACAGATTGACAGACTGTGAGACTTAGGAGATATATTGTTGTTTTACACATAGCCGTTTGACAAGACAGATAGACAGACTACCAGACAGAGAGATATACTGCTTCTTTAAACTCTTACTTACACTCAGATACATATGTTCCATGAAAACCTCGTTTGTTTATAGAATAATCAGACTTAAAAACAACATGCAAAGAATCTCCTGTTGACTTTAGAGGCAGCTGCCAGTTGTCACAAATCTGGCGAAGAAGTGGGGCTTGACTGTTAGGACCATCGTAGATTTGTAAGTAGTCATGAGGGCAGCCTTCCACATCATAGTCATTTAGTCTGAAGATATTTGTTGTGATTTGAGTTACTTGAAATGGTTACACTTCTAAACCTACAAGGTAGTTCTACCTTACAGGAAACATATTGATAAAAAATTATTTGTACACAACAAATGTCTTAATGTTTATGCTTGATGAATTATCTAGCGTGTTGCAGAACTAACATCCTTGCATCCAGACAAGGATATATATGCTGATCATCCTTGCCATGCTGACTGTTGACACATGGGAGTTTCCCCTCATGAATCCATGCTGCTCTCCCCCTTGATCAATTATAAATTCCTGCAGTGTAAAATCCATTGTTTTTTTATAACTAGTGCAGTCAGTTTGGTCAGGTTCTGGTCTACAATGGAAGCTCTGACAGGTGGACAGAGCATTGCTTTGCTGATCCAGCCACTTCTGCAGCTTGTCTTGTTCTAGATGAATTGGTGTTACCTTTCCACTGGAGTAAACTAGGCAGGCCAAAAGAGGGATCATGGGCAACACATGGTCTCTACAATTCAGCCCAGACTTTGTGCTATGGAGAGCTTATGCCATTTTGTTAAAGCACAATGTAAAAAACTATCAACTGTTAAGATGGCCAGGTGTCAGTATATTTCAGTAAATCTGGGAGCTAAAATTAATACTTGTTTAATGCATGCCAGCACTTCCTTTACAGATGCTCCCAAAGTCAGTGAATCAGCAATTGTATAACCGATCACTTTGGCATTGACTCGTACAATAGATTTGTTTTACCTCCTGAAAGGCAGAAGCTTCTATGTAACTTTCACATTCTTCTTCTGCGTTCATCGGGAGAGCTTTTTCGGACGTGATTGCGTTGTGCCTGTTTACAGTAGATCTGCGTTCTTGCGCCGTTAGGCCGATACATTTGACTTCTGCAGGCGTTTGTTAACCGGGTTAGCCTTCCCAGGTGTTTCAAAGGACATTCAGCCCTCACTTGGACGTAGCTGTGTTGTGCCTGTTTACAGCTGAGCTGCGTTCTTGCATCATTAGGCCAACACATCCGACTTCTGCGGGTGTTTGTTGACCGGGTTAGCCTTCCCAGGGTACTTTCACATTCTAAATGTGTATATTGCAGATTATCATCCATTGTAGACATTCATCAAGAGATCTTCTAATTTAGCAATAGAAGTCAGTGTGTATGTTTTTAGTATGTGTGTGTATATGTATATATATATATGTGTATGTGCATGCAATATCTACCAGTCAGCATTGAGATGTGTGGCACATATAAGGTAGAGATATAGAAGTCAAAAATTTTTTGATCACAATAACGTGGCATAAGAAATATAGGTAAGATGTAGAAAGAAATTGATGATGATGATGTAAGGATTTAATAAATCTACTGAAGATATCAGAAGCACAGGCAAGTTTCAGACAAGGAAGAGATACCAGGGACAATATCTTCAATATGAGAACCATCCTTAAAAAATATGCAGAAAGAACAAGTAGAATCCACATGTTTGACAGGTTACTGTAAGGCCTTTGTGTTCACCACCAGAATTTGTGGAGCATCATGAAAGACATGGAGTTTCCAGCCATTTCATCCACCTCACTGAAACAGTATTGTCACCAAAACTCGATCATCACTGAAACTCTATCATCACCGAAATGCAATTGTCACCAAAACTCAATCATCACCGAACACAATCATCACAGAAACAATCATCACCAAAACACTATCATCACTGAAAGACTATCATCACTGAAAGACTATCGTCACTGAAACACTATCATCACTGAAACACTATTGTCACTGAAACACTATCATCACTGAAACACTATCATCACCAAAACACTACCATCACTAAAACACTATCATCACCAAAACACTATCATCACTGAAACACTATTGTCACTGAAAGACTACCATCACTGAAAGACTATCGTCACTGAAACACTATTTTCACTGAAACATTATCATCACCAAAACACAATCATCACTGAAACACTATCATCACTGAAACACTACCATCACCGAAATGCAATCGTCACCAAAACTCAATCATCACCAAACACAATCATCACAGAAACAATCATCACCAAAACACTATCATCACTGAAATACTATTGTCACTGAAAGACTATCATCACTGAAACACTATTGTCACTGAAACATTACCATCACAAAAACACAATCATCACAGAAACACTATTGTCACTGAAAGACTACCATCACTGAAACACTATCACCACTGAAAGACTATCATCACTGAAAGATTATCATCACTGAAACACTATTGTCACGGAAAGACTATCATCACCAAAACACTATCATCACCGAAACACTATCATCACTGAAACACTATCATCACTGAAACACTATCATCACCAAAACACTATCTTCACTGAAACACTATCATCACCAAAACACTATTGTCACTGAAACACTATTGTCACTGAAACACTACCATCACTGAAACACTATCATCACCAAAATACTGAACACTATCATCACCAAAATACTATCATCACTGAAACACTATTGTCACTGAAACACTATCATCACTGAAACACTATCATCACCAAAATACTGAACACTATCATCACCAAAATACTATCATCACTGAAACACTATTGTCACTGAAACACTATCATCACTGAAACACTATTGTCATGAAAAGACTATCATCACTGAAACACTATCATCACTGAAACACTATCATCACTGAAACACTATCATCACCAAAACACTATCATCACTGAAAGACTATCATCACCGAAACACTATCATCACCAAAACACTATCATCACCAAAACACTATCATCACTGAAACACTATCATCACTGAAACACTATCATCACCGAAACACTATCATCACCAAAACACTATCATCACCAAACCACTATCATCACCAAAACACTATCATCACCAAAACACTATCATCACTGAAAGACTATCACTGAAAGACTATCATCACTGAAACACTATCATCACCGAAACACTATCATCACCAAAACACTATCATCACTGAAACACTATCATCACTGAAACACTATCATCACTGAAACACTATCATCACCAAAACACTATCATCCCCAAAACACTATCATCACTGAAAGACTATCATCACTGAAACACTATCATCACTGAAACACTATCATCACCAAAACACTATCATCACCAAAACACTATCATCACTGAAACACTATTGTCACTGAAAGACTACCATCACTGAAACACTATTGTCACTGAAACACTATCATCACTGAAACACTATCATCACTGAAACACTATTGTTACCAAAACACTGTATCAGGAACAACAAGGAGTGGTTATTGAAATATCAAACTGGTTTGAGGTGCAAAGGGGAGTAAGACAGGGCTGCATTCTATCACAATACCTATACAATATAGAGTAGAGGGCGCTTTTCCACGCCTTCAATCATATTGGGTACATGGTGCTAGCCCCATATTGTTGATAGACCAATCACAATTTTTAAAAATTCCAGCTCAGGGGTTCTAACACATGACCTACCAGATATATTCAAACAATGTTGACTCGTTTCATTAACAACAAAATATACAGCAAAGTGTTCTTGTTTTTCCTATTACTCGCTGCATTCTCACAGCTTTACAGCCATCAACTCTATTTCATTTGTGTAAGATGCCACTAGACATGTTTGACTATGCAAGCCCTGTGTCTCACAACATTCATCTCAGGAAATGTACCAGATCCAATATGAATATCAATCAATCAATCATGTGCCAGCCGGAAAGCGTGGGCGGTCATGACTCGCCATTTCACTCGATCACCAGTGTCGTGGATCAGCTCAGTGTTCCTGTCTCGTCCATGCCATGTGGCCAAGCCATCCAGATATTTTCCTCTCGGTCTTCCTCTTGGTCTGTTCCCCTCGACCTTGCCAGTTGTCACTAAGTTCTCCAATCCATTTCTTCTCATAACATGTCCAAAAAATTTTGACTGTCTACGTCTAATTTCTCTAATCAGTTTACGATGTTCATTTGTCTCCTGTAGTACTTGGTCATTGGTTTTTCTGTCTGTCCATGGTATTCTTTGCATTTTCCTCAGAAACCACATTTCTGCAGCCATCAGATGCTTTTCAGCTTGACTGCTCATTGTCCAAGTTTCACATCCATACAAAAGAACAAGCTCTATGTATCCCCTCAACACTCTTTTTCTCGTTTAAATTGACATCTTTTTATTGGTCAGAATGTTTTTCATCTTGCTAAAGGCTACTTTCGCCATGGTGATTCTTGTTCTAATCTCTTCAAGGCATCTCCCATCAGATGTTATGACTGTTCCAAGATAATTGTACCGATTCACTTGTTGAAGAATATTTCCATTTACTTGTATATTACATTGTGGCACTTCTTCCTTCCTAGTGACGACCATAACCTGAGTCTTTTTACAATTTAATTCTAACCCCAGTTGCTCACTGTGTACAACAACCGCATCTACTAATTGTTGCAGGTCCTGCGCATTGTCTGCAATTAATACTGTATCATCTGCATATCTAATGTTATTGATGTTTCGTCCTCCAATGCTGATTCCATTTATATCCTCTACATTTCTGAAAATATTTTCACTGTATAGTGAAAAAAGATCTGGAGACATCACACATCCCTGCCTAACACCTCTCTTAATTGGCTGATACTGTCCCACTTCATTATCAATCCTTATTGCAGCTTGTTGTTTCCAATATATGTTTTTTATAAGTCTAATGTCTTTCCCATCAATTTGTAGATCTGCAAGCATATTCACCATGTTGACATGTCTAACTCTATCAAAAGCTTTTGTATAGTCAATAAAGCAAAGATGTATATCCTTTTTACTTCTATAGCACGTTCAATAACTGTTCGCAGCATATACACAGCATTTACTGTACCCTTTCCTTCTACAAACCCGCATTGTTCTTCCCCTATTTCAGGTTGTATCTTCTTCCTCACTCTTTGCATGATAATTCTTAGCAAAATCTTTGTGATGTGACTCATTATACTAATTGTTCTATGTTGATCACATTCCAAGGTTCCTGATTTCTTTGGGATTGCAATAAATATAGAGTTACATAATTCAGGAGGTATATCTCCAGTATCATATAATGTGTTCAGCAGTCTGGTGACTTGATCTAGTCCAAATTCTTCTAAAGCTTTAATCATTTCTGTTGTGATGTTATCTGCACCGGGGGCCTTGCCAGCTTTCATATGAATATAAACACAACCAAAACTGAACTAATGCAGGTTAGCAGATATGGTCTACTAAATATACTGATAAACTGTACACCTGTGAAACAAGTTAAAGAATTTAAATATCTAGGAAGTATGATCACAGAAGATAGCAGAACAGACAGAGAAATCAAAATCAGATATCAAAAAGCAAGAGCATTTATATATCAACTATCACTGGTACTGAAACATCCAAATATACCTATGTTTGCAAAATGTCATAATAAAAAGCATTTTCACACCAACCCTATGCTACCAATGTCAAATTTGGACATTATCGAAATCACACTTACACAAAATTAACACCTGTGAAATGTGATGCTTGACAGCTGCCAATTTAACTATCTAAGGCCAAATAAAAAAATGATGTTATCAGACAATGAGATCAACACCTTGTGCCACATATATTGAAAGGCAGAAGATCAAATGGTTCAGCTATCTTATTAATGCAACACCATTAATTACCACCATTGGCGCTACATAAAGAAGATCTTCTATGAGAGCAAGATGACGCCCGAGAAGAAAATGGATTGACGATATCAAAGACATTGTACAATCACACGGAATGACACTATCCAGTGCCACAAACTGGGCGCAGAAACATCAACTATACCTCCCCACAAGCTTGACAGCAAATGTGGAAGAACATGATGATGATGATAAATGATACATGAAAACTATTCTACTCCTGCATTCTCTGTTCAATAAACTAACAGAAACATGATACACTTGCCTGAGTACAATGATAGCATCTGTTTCATTTGTTGTTATTGTCCATGTACAATAGGAATTGCTTTCATAGAATGCTGGGTAATTGGAAGTCATTAGAGAACCTGCACTTCCTGTCAGAGTTTGGTTGCAGTCTGAAAAAGTTTAATGTTAAATCTAAAAATACTGCATATCGCCTTAAGTGGTGCAGCTTGACCTTTTCTTCTTCTTTCACCCTTTTATTCACCATTGGTGCAATATAAACTATACAAGCCAACATTAAAGAAATAAATATAAAATAAATCACACTTGAAGATTTGATAATTTTCACCACCGCCATATGTAATTAATATCCCTGACTGTTGGGTATGCATCTTAATCATGACTTGATTCAGCAGACAAAACCCTCAACAAGATCATAACTGCAGCTGGGTGCTTAAATGTAACAAATAGTTGTGAATCCTGCAGAAAAGCAAACAAATACAAACTAGACATCCTATATTCACTTACAAATGTTCTTGTGACTGTTGGATTACTTTTGTAAAGACGAGGCGGACGTATGCAGTCACAATGATAACAAATACAGTGGTGCTTCCAGATATGTTTCTATTCCTGCCTCAAGCTCTGGCATGGCTCACATGTGTGTGTGTGTGTGTGGTCTTAGATGGATAAGACACATTAGAAGGATGCGCGGTGGAGAATACCAAAGGACTTCTCAGAGTTGGCCTCTACTATGGTACAGAGATGTGTGTTAGTGGGACATGAATGATGATACAGGCATTGACATTGCACCTTGAGCAGCCACCACTGACTGTGTGTCATGGAGGGAAAAGATCAGAAATAGAATAAAGACAAAGCAGAAAATGATTTCAGATAGCTCAGACACTGAGCATGGATGGGCAGATGGTGCGTGATGTGGAAATTATCATGTGTTCACATGCATCTAATGTCGATGAACAATTACTGCACAAATTGGTTTGTTCAGTGACAATCGCTACTGTCATGTGTTTTAGTTATTGCCTGTTTTGAAACCCAATGTAACAAGACGGCATTGTATCAGTAATATAATTATAGGAGTAATTAGAGTGCAAGTTATGTGATCCAACAGGCAATAAGTGAGGTCTTAGAATTTATATAAATACATTTTAAAAAATACAATATTTTGGCAACATATATAATTGAAGACAAAATACACAATAGACAATTTTAATATAAACAATGCACCTCTTCAGGTGTATACTGTAGAGTTAGATATAAAATGGCAAAATCTACTCACACACAGTCACAAATATTGTTTTAATGTGGAGCATTTACGGAGCACAACCAAAATATGAATGCAGGTTAATGAAACCAAACACATCCCAGTATTGGTAGAAAGGAATAAGTCTTCAGGACACCCCATGCAATGGACAGGTTATAATAGTCCAAACTCTGCCGTCTCTCAATACCTGCTAAATTGCAGCCATAAAGTTAAACAAAAGGCTGTTTGTTAACTGTATTTGATGAACAATAAATGACCACTCAAATACATTGAGGCTCAGCCATTAAGCATCTAACACCTGGGTTATGCAGACAGCAATACTTAACAGTGACTTGGTGATCATTGTGGTGATAAATGCTCCACATTCAAACAATATTGATGGCTATGTGTTATGTATATCAGCCAAAATATGATTAATCTACTCACTTAATATGATATACAACTGTTGTATGCAATTGATGAGATGCAGCAAAATATGCCAGGCAATAAATTGTGCAATCTATTTATTTGTGGCTTGTGGTTGTTTTTTTACAAACACATTTGAACAGAATAAACAAATCCACTTTACAACCCACCTCCACAATTACCATCAGGGCCTGTCTGAAGCCCATTTGCGCAGAGACACTCAAAGCTGCCGTTCAAGTTGCTACATATTTTGTTTTCGGGACAAGGATTTGCCAGGCATTCGTCCACATCCACAGAGCAGTCCTCTGATGTCCAGCCTGGCTTACACCTACACTGACCAGTCTCTACCTCACACAGATCTGTGTTGTTCTCCACACAGTTACAGGGAGTGGAGCACCCATATGCACAAACTGTTAAGGCAAAGGAATTAGTTTACTATTACTGTTAGTTTGAAACATGCCAATGAAGGACAGGATCAATACAAATATCCATTCAACAAGAACTCAATACTGAAGAAGATTGGTTAGAACAAATAAAAATGAGGAAAGGAAATATTCTGGACGTGTAAACAGACATGCATTTCTAGACAAGATAATTATGAATGGAAGTGTGCAAGGGAGTCAGAGACAAGAAAGACCAAATTCAAGATGCGATAGATTTACACATGATAGCAATAGAGACAGGACATCCAGCTTATGACAAATACAAACTTCGAAAGACCACATTCAAGATGAGATAGAATTACACATGATGGGAGACAGGACACCTAGCTTATGACAGACACAAATTTTGAAAGACCACATTTAAGGTGTGATAGATAGAATAGCACATTATGTCAACAGAGACAGGTCATCTAGCTTATGACAGACACAAATTTTGAAAGACCACATTTAAGGTGTGATAGATAGAATAGCACATTATGTCAACAGAGACAGGACATCTAGCTTATGACAGACACAAATTTTGAAAGACCACATTCAAGGTGTAATAGATAGAATAGCACATTATGTCAACAGAGACAGGTCATCTAGCTTGTGACAGACACAAATTTTGAAAGACCACATTCAAGGTGTGATAGAATTGCACATGATGGCGAGACAGGACATCCAGCTTATGACAGACACAAATTTCGAAAGACCACATTCAAGATGTGATAGATAGAATAGCACATTATGTCAACAGAAACAGGACATCCAGCTTATGACAGACACAAATTTCGAAAGACCACATTCAAGATGTGATAGATTTATACATGATGGGAGACAGGACATCTAGCATATGGCAGACAAATTTCGAACAGATTTATCGGCATGAAGGCTGCATGGGGCAAAGCACTTGATGTCAGTTGAAAATGTGATGTGACTTGTTAGCGTGACTTGTTTATGTGACTTACATTCACAGGTGACACCATCAGCTTGAAGAGACCATCCTGAATTACATGAGCATCTGTAGCTTCCGTCAGTGTTGACACAAGTATGGCTGCAAAGGTTTCCTTGCTGGCATTCATTTACATCTAGAAAATACAAACAATTTACTTAATTAAATATATATGTGTTTATGAAAGTTATGTGATTGTTTCAATTACTACGTAAAGACAATGCTGACCCTTATAATCACAATGAAAACAGTAAACACAGCCAAGTTTTGAGAAGTGGTCCCACTCTTCAGACAGTGGAATCTTGAGAACTGTTCTATTCTTGTCTTCAGACAGCCAAGTATTGATAACTGTCCTACTCTTGACTTCAAACAACCAAGTTTTGAGAACTGTCCTATTCTTGTCTTCAGACAGCCAAGTCTTTAACTGTCCTACTCTTCTTGTCTTCAGACAGCCAAGTCTAACTGTGTGTTAAAAAAAGTCTTTCAAAAAGTATCAAAGCTGAATCAGAGAGAAATGAAGCAAAATTACTCACCTGGACATGCGAAGAATGAACAAATAGATATGTGGGTAATGGTCACTTAGCAGCTCTATCATAGCAACATATCTACCCATTCTATGCATCTGCTTAAGACTTTATTGGTCTTAAACAAAATATTCCTCTGGTTTATTAGGTTTCCTATTCTTTCAACATGGTTCCTTGCAAATTTTGGCTGTTCTCCAAGCTGAAAATACTTCAGAAGGAACCCCATTTGAATCAGTAGAAGGCATTATGCAGACCATGATGGCTACACTGTACTCTGCCCTAAAGAGTCCGTCATGAAATGCTTCTGGTGGGACTGCCAGGAGTTGCCAGGAGAGTACACTGAAGGGGATTAAGATTTCAAACCTTCAGTTGAATAATTGTATTTTATCCCGGTTAAGAGTCTGAAAAGAATACTCAATGTATCAAGAAGAGATAAGATCAGAAATGAAGAAATCAGGACTAAAGTGGGGGTTATGGCTGCGCTAGATTTTATTAGAAGGCAACAGGCCAAATGGTTTTGCCATGCAAGTAGGTTACCATCTAACAGTATACCACAACAAGCATTGATGTACAGACCAGATGGAGGTAGAGGAAGGGGCCGACCACGTAAGCGATGGACAGAGGGAATAGCAGAGTCCATGGGAATATTGATACATGAGGCAAATAGACGGGCACTCTTCCACTGTTTACACTTCACCTCAACACCACAAGGAACAAGAGGAACATGATGAGATGAGATGAAGGGTCTGACAATTTTATTTAACAGACCTTGTATGTTGGCAGACATGTCCTATTTATATATGTCTGTGTAAGAGTATGTTTGCAAAGATTAGATCAGAATAGGACAATTCTGGCAACATCACTGCATTTTCTGTTTGCATGTGACTGCACTGGCCAGTTTGTCTTTACATAATTAACTGTACAACTCTAGACGTTTCTCATTTGTTATGTTATTTCCTTGAACTTTTACTAGTATTCCATTCATGAGAGCACTGCCCCAATGTAAATGGATGTGTTAATGCTTCAATATTTATGCTTTTTCATAATAATTTCTGCTTCTCTCAACAATACCTGTCTTCCAGCTTATTATTATCACACAGGTAGTTGCATCGCTCCTGGATCTGTTCAATCAGTGTGGCCAGTTAGGCTGAGATTACTGTGGCTTGTTACTTCCAATCACATACAAATACTATAGAATTGTTTTTGAGTGCGTGCGTGTATGCATGTGGGGGTGTGTGTGTGTGTGTAAATATAATCTCAGCAGGACATACCATGACAAGTGTTGGTTGAGGCATTGTACATGTAACCTTGGTAACATGAGCATGTGAAACTTCCTTCTGTATTGGTGCAGATTTGATCACAGCTGTGACGTCTTCTGTTCTGGCATTCATTTTCATCTGGAAAACAAAACAAAACAAAAAAATAAAACTGAGTGCAATGATTAAAAGGGGCACCAATTTTCTTTTATAAATCAATGCTACATTTGTATGTTTAAGTCATGAGCCTACCTTACATGTAAAAGTTTTGCACTTGTGTGTTTATATGTCAAGTAACCTAATTTACATGTAAAAGTATTGCGATTTTTGTCTTTATGTAAATAAAATATCTTTAACATTTAAATCTGTTGCATTTGTGTTTGTCAAAGAATCTGTTTTACATGCAAATGTATTGCATTTGTGTGTTTATGTCAAAGAATATGTTTAATATGCAGAAGTGTTAAATTTTTGGTGATGTGAATGTATTAGTTATACTGTACAAGAGAGATGTATTCTCAGCTCTGCTCATTCTGTCATTTGAACACCTTGGTCTTCAGAAAACTGTTGACCAATACCAATAATTCTGTATGCCAAGCAACCTTATACACTGAAAAATTAATACAACTAAAAAAAAGTACGATTTTCTTAACTCATGACTAACCATCTGTTCACTGGTTGCTTTGCACAATGCATACTTTCTCCCACAACTGAAGAGTGCACTAGGCAAGTTTGTGGTCAGAAAGTTAACCATACTGCAGAGGGTACCAGTCAAACCTGTGGCACATCCAGGAATGTAAAAGCAGATAAACTTGCAAAAAGGGAGGAGAAATTGAACAAGAAAATAGTGAAGAGTGATACTGTGAGAAAAATATGCTAATCAGGCTATGAGAAGCTTACAGAATCAACTAGTAACTGCCAAGAGGCGACTGTAGGTCTATGGGGGTTATAATTTGGATTACAACAATGTGGCTGGCTCATACAGTAGTCCACAGATGCTGAGATGAATGCACCTAAAACAACCCAGCTGACATAGTTTATTCCTGAAGGATGTACACCAAACAAATGTTTGCAGCCAGCTGCGTCACTCTGTCTAACTTATGTTATCAAGTTCTCATCCACTGTCCACTGTAGACCGAATGCATGGCGTACTTCAATAACAATATGTGCAGTCCATCTTGTGGTATGCTTTTGATACACTACAATCTCTATCACAACCTGGTGCAGTTTAAAACGCTTGCAATCAATAATCGTCACATATAGTTAAAAACACAACTCGCTTGTGGGGTATGTGGGGCTTGCTGGCAATGGCTAAGGTTCACTCGCATCACTAACCGGAACTTCCCATCTCTCAAATTGATTCTTACTTACATATATACAGGTCCTCAAACAATGATGTTAATTGAAAATACACATGATATAAAGATATAAGACATGAGTTGACAATGTCTAGTTGATGTAAAGTACTTGTAATTATCTATGCTTGTATAATGTTCTTGCTTGTCTGCTTTCTATCTAAAGCATGACCTTTCTCTAAGCTGCACTGTGTTCAAATAATGTATTTACTGTTGAATTAGCACGTCAACTGTGTGAGTTCTCGTTCACTGGAACACAGGCGTCTGTCCTGGTCGTTAACTGTTTTATTGCTTCTGGTTTTTCTGGGTTATGTTGTGTCCTTTACCTTCATGTTGTAGTCTCTTTCAGTTTCCTTGTTGTCTACTTTTAACTCTTTCAATTCCATCTTTGACCCCTAACAACCCCGATCTGGATTCTGACAACTACCACACCCATGATAGGCAGGGACAGATCACCATTCATCATCTATGGACAGGGCATATCAGACTGAATAAACATTGTATATCCCTTTATCTCTCAGTGGAGCTTAGCATCTCAACCCATTACAACAAACCCTTTGTCGACATTCATGATGCTACCACAAGCATGGTAGGTTACAATGTTACTATTCTTGGCTGCTCGTACGGGTCCTGGTAATACGAGGCATAAATAAACATGTGACTGTCTGCTTCACCACTGTGAATATGTGGACTAAGCAAACAAACTAGTGAACATGTTCTACAGGTTTTTCCTCTGTACAAGGAGTTCAGAAAGTTCCACAGGTCCAACAATCAACACTAAACTCCAAGCTTATGGAACAAAAGAGGAACTCAAAACAAATTTTTTTTAAAAAGTAGTTGATTTTATCATGAACAAGAAAAAGTAGAAGAAAAGAAGATATACTTTCTTTTGACATGTCATGGTCAGGTTATTGAATCTAAAGACAGATGTGACATTTCCGAGCATGTCACTTGTCCATTCAAAATTTGCAAGTACCCGTAAACATTCTTCATAAGATGATATGATGGTTTCCTCTTGACTTTCACTTTATTTACCAGTACTGAAAGTACTCTAGTTAAGGAGAGAATGTCTGATCGTACGTGGCAGTTTTCTTGGTATGGAAAGTGTCACTCTGATACAACAATACGGTAGAGACAGAGGAAATAAGAGATAATATGTATAGATCACTAGATAACTAGGGAGGAAGGGTTGAGTACTGTAGAATAGTGACCCATTTAGCCTGTCATAGGTAGAGCATGACTGATGCTCAACTGAAGAGAAGAGTCCAAGAGAACACATAAATTACGAAGACAAAATCATGAAGCCAAATCAGCGATCTGGTTGATCATCAGTAGTGGGCTAGCTGTCTAGGTAGGTGTAACACACCAGGCCTGGTTGAGTGTGACCTAGCGATCTCTTGAAGATTCAGCCTAATTTGTTTATTAATGTGTTTACCATTACTTCTTACAGTTAGCAGCAGAGTTCTAACAGTCATAAGTGATGGATTCAACTGAATTCTGCAAGTGTGTAACAGTGAACAGTGGTCAAACTGCTTGCCTAGTGCTCCGAAGGTTGTGGGTTTGTTTTTAGACTCATCCGGTTAACAGCTGCGAGTGGAGGTCAGCATGGCTGAATGGATAAGAGCACCCGCTCTTGAACTTCCGGTGTGCTGATGCTGAAGTAGCGAGTTTAACCCCTACTCTGGTCGGTTGGATTAAAATGATCTCTTGTCCTTGACTTGGGACATAAATTACAAGTACCTCAGAAGTGAGAGTGGATTCGCCTGATGGTGAGGGACACTGACAATAGGGAAAGCTAATCCACATGCAAAAATCAGACTTGTGCACTAGAAGTAGTAGCATGCCATATGTATGGACTACGCTTGAGTTCAAAGCTAGCAAATGCAAAACAAAAAACTAAAAACAGGTGAAAGTGTTTTGGACACCCCTGGGGGTCGCCCCTGGAGCTACAAAGTGTGTGCTGTGAATGTTTGTGGCAGGCCACACTGCAAAATAAAAAAAAAAACTAGACCAGATGGGATAAAATCCCATTTAAAAGTGAATTTTTGAAAGTGAAGTTGTAAGTAGGTGGTCACTGTGATGAAAGACACTGTACCTAGACTGTTCCCATTTATGGAGCACAGCAAGTGACAATAAAAGCAAGTGGAATAAAAGTGATAACCACCATCATATTTTTTATAAACAGTATGTTTATGAGTGCTTATACTCAACTAGACTACATCAGGGTTTCCTCAAGAAGGGTAGAAGACCCAGCCTTGTTCCAGGATATAATGCACTTCAAGAGATCTCTGACGATCTCAGCTGTTGCCTTACCTTGACACTGGCCGTAAAGCCATACATATCCTGGACGACACTGACACACAGAGTTTCCACCAGCGTTGACACATTCCTCTTTTGACAGACATTTCAGTTCACCATTACTACATCTGTCAATGATATCAGTGCAGTGCACTCCTGAATGGGTAAATGGTAAAAAGTAAAGGTAATTCCATGATAAACTTTGCTGAGAGAAAGAGGGAAGAGAAAAAGAGAGGGGAGAGAAAAAGAGAGGGGGGAGAGAAAAAAAAAGAGAGAGAGAGAGAAAGGGCAGAGAAAGAGATAGAGAGAGAGAGAGAGAGAGAGAGAGAGAGAGAGAGAGAGAGAGAAAGATATAGAAAGGGCAGAGAAAGAGAGAGAGGGGAGAGAGAGAGAGAAAGATAGAGGGGAGAGAAAGAGAGAGAGGGAAGAAAGAAGGGGGGGGGGAAGAGAAATAGAAAAAGAGGGGAGAAAAAGAGAAAGGGGGAGGGGGAGAAAAAGAGAAAGGACAAAATGTGAGAAAGAAAGGAAGAGGGAAAGTGAGAGAGAGGGGGATGAGGGAAAGTGAGAGAGAGGGGGGAGAGAGAAAGATCAGGGAGGGAGAGAGAGAGAGAGAGAGGGAAGTGGGGGAATACACTATGCAGGGAGTGGCTTAGATTTGTAGCGCATGCCTCAAACCAAATTGAGTTGGTTTGACCATAGTACTGGGAATATAATCAATATCAAAACATTTTTTGACACAACTAATATTTCTTGATGTTACACTCCTGTCTGATTTCCTAGGTTAGGATATCTAGTTTTCAGTGATGAAGATGAACAACTGAACATCTATACATGTTGTTCATGCTATAAATATTTCAGCAGGTAGAAATTGTAAAACAGTATATAACAATACAGCCACTGCTTTAGGTAAAAATGTTGCAATCAGACAACATACCAACCTTTAACTGATTCAGCGTCAAAGGATAATATATCACCAAATGTGAACAGCAGGATGATATAGCACTGTACTAGGATCATCATGTTATTTATTTTGTTTTGTGGTATTTTCCGCAAATTCAGTGCTCAGTGAATGGACATTTATATAATAATATTATTTCATTTGATTGTGTACCATGTCTGGTTCAAACAAACTCTTTATTCGGTACCGAATTAGTTAAGATATTTATAGAATATGTGATTCATGCATACACACACTGGAACCTTCAGCAATGCTAAGAACTATATGGATTATACAAATGTGAAGTCAGAGATATGAAAGTAGATTTCATTTCCTTGCCAGTCTATTAGCTAATATATACAGATTTACACTTTAAAAAAAATTTTGTTGCATGTCCTTCACAGGACGTAACAGTCAACCCCAGCATTTTGGCTTTTCATGATTCCTGGGCAAGTTTTACGTTCAGTAGTTTGCTATTGCTTTCTGAATGGCCAGCACCTATACCTTTTTCGAAAAAACCAGCACCGCTGTTTTGAACCCAGGTATACGGGATTACAAATCTCTTCCATAACCTCTTTGCCATGGAGACCGGCACAGATTCACATAGAATGATAATAAATCAACTGAGACTTAAGAAAACCAATATCTAATTACTGCAAGAGGCCAGTTCACAAAGACATATTATCCATATCAGGACAAGATTATATTATTTGCCTGAGGTCGCATGGCCGAATGGATAGGAACACGTGTTCTAAAACAATCTGTCTGCTGATGCTGAAGTAAGGGGTTTAAACCCTACACCGGACAGTTGGACTAAAATATTGACCTCTCATCCTTGACTTGGGGACGTAAATTAAAAGTACCTCTGAAGTCGGAGTGGGTTCACCTGATGGCGAGGTACACTGTTAAGTGGGAAAGCTAATCGACATGCAAAATTCAGTCCAGCGCTACTAGAAGTAATGTGTATGGCCAATGCTTGAGCTCAAAGCGAGTGAGCGCCAAAAAAACCAAAATTTTTTTGTTTGATGATGTTATGAAATGTGTCTTGAAGACAAGACAGAAAGAGGCAGTTATAATTTTTAGCCTTATTATGAGAAGGCAAAAACTGGAACTTGTGACAACCTGAAAGATTTGTGGATAGAGATAGAGGAAGAGAGAGAGAGAGAGAGAGAAAATTCTTTACAGTCTTGTGTCATGGCATGGAAGGGAGTCAACACATGAATTGATCTATGCGCAGGAGATCACAATTTATGGAGAGGTATGAACACCCCATGCCAGCCAGCAAGGCACTTGATGATAAAATGTGAGGGTCTGGAGATGGTTGTGACAAACAGGAAGTCTGAGGGTGTTGGAAAAATGATGGATGGGTTGGCAAAGTTGCACAGAAGATCTGATCTGATCTGTAGGGAAAAAACAACAACTTTCCACTCGTTCAACCAGCCTCCTTGGCGTTGGTTGTAGTTGTGGTTCAAAGTGTGGGTTAAGTTTGTCTAATTTTCTTTGCCAGTGTTAGCTGGCTTTTCGATTTTAAAGCATTTCTGCCTGTGATTTCAGCTGGGGGATTGGCCGGAGGGTTCTCCTTTGTGTCAGTTTCTTCCTGCTTTTCAGTTCATCAGTGAAGGCTCCTGGCTCGTCTGTTTTGATTGGCTGCATTCCTTAAAAGGACTCTACTTGATTTGTTGGCTTGTTTTCTGTGCCTCATACTCTGCACAGCTCTCAGCTAGCATCTGTAAAAACTCTGCATCAGATTCTGTGTTTTTTTAGCTCTTTTTCTCTGGCGAGTTTATTTTTCATTTCAAAGTCTTTACGCCATTCCTCATCATCTTTGCCCCAGTCAATTTCAGATGATCAAGGGCTGAACTTACCAAGCACAAAGAACATTATTGTGGAGTAACATAGTCACCTGTGTCACTCTGCATGACACATGATGAACATTGTATAGTTTCATTATTTGAAGAATACCACATAATTTCACAAAATCACCAAGAACTGACACTGAGTGACAGTTGTTAGAGGAGGAGGGGGAGAGGAAGGAGATTGTAGTAAAATCAAATCAACCACAACCAATTTCCTGACCTGCGTATCCAGGTTTACAGATGCATCCTCGCACAGGATCACAATGAAAAGCTCCTTTCCCACAAGAGCAGCTTTTGTTACACTGGATGCCCCAAGTTCCTCCACTGCAGGCTGCATACAAATATATGTGTTTATAATTGTTTAGAATCATAAAAGAAGAAAACTGAAAAAGTATAAACACACTTCAAAGCAATGTTTTCCTCACTGTAAATCTGAACAAATAATCAACTTTTGCACAATTTATTGCCTGGCTTGTTTCACTATATCTTGTCAGGTACATACTAAAGAATAACATATGATATGAAATTCAGATGGATTCTTTTAGACTGAAATACAACACATTGTCTCTAATGTGAACAATAAATGCATGCTTAAATTTGCTGAGAAAAAATTCTTGTAGTAGAAACTTCCTTTGAATCTGTGAAGTTTAGAATGATCCCATTTTGTAGGACTGACTTCACAGAGGCATAGATGGCCAGTCTTTCCCACTCTTAGCTGACAATGTACACAGGCATGGAACCCTGATCTGTTATTGTTCATGCCATTATCAGCGTAATCTCATAATTCTGTGAATGTGGCTGCTAAATTTGCTGAAGCTGATGCCATATGCTTTAGAAAACTGTGACTATATAAGCAAAAAAGTGGACCTACCACTATCTTGGTATTACATCCGTGGTTCTCAACCTTGTTTGGCCCGTGCCCTCCTTCACCATATTTTTAGGATGTCATTCACCCCTCACCATATTTTTAGAACGTCATTTCGTATTTCCTCCCTAAAAATTTCCCCCTGCCCCTACACAGTATACATAATAATTGAAGCTAAATTTAATAGCACATACTAAAACAAAGTCTAGACGTCCACATAAAACGTGATTTGTGGGTCTACTCACTTTATAAAATGAATTTTAGAAGGTGAGACGTACAGAACTGTAAAGTATGAAGGGAAAAACAAGATCAAGTAAATCGGTTCTTGTATTAACGCACTCTTGAAATAATCTTCATCCCCCCCCCCCCCCCCCCGAAACCCCCAAATTCCCCCCTGAGGGGGGGGGGGGGATTCCCCACTGGTTGAGAACCACTGTATTACATGCATGTATTTTGAAGTAGTATTGGTGACCATGCGTTTTATGTATTTCTGCTGAACATTGATTTGTCTGTTTAACTTCATAACTTAATTTTGTAATTTCTACCCAACGAGATGCCGCATAATATGCTATCAATAAATGTGTTCAATCTGTGGTTTGTACAAACTGCCCTCGTGTTCATGTTGTACTAGTTCTCTACCTTCAACTGTGCTGGCTCATAACACGACCACAAAGTAGCATGACAAGTGATAAATGACACATGGCTGCAGAAGGTTTATTTGGCTGAAACATCTATGGCAACACTGCACAGCAGCACAGCTCATACAGGGGCAAGTAGCTAGGTAAACTGGTAGGACACTTCCCAGTACTACACAGCTGACTGACATATAGCTAGTATGTGCAATATCTTTCACTCTACTATATGTGTTGGTCAGATGTTCCATGATAACTTCTAGCCTCCTCATCTCATATATTCATAAAATGAGAGTTTAGAGAAAAGATTCAGATGTACACATTCACTCAGCACATAACGACGTAGGGTTATAAATATACCCTGTATTCCTTTAACAAAATTAAATTCAATGACCTACTTTCATGCATCTTACAGTCACATCAGGTCATCACAACTCCCACATGTGGGTTGTGTGGGTATTACACTTTCAGTGAGATCAATCATACACACATTAGCATTGCACCTCAGCCTTTTCCCTCAGCCTTTTATATACAATTACACTGTACTATCTAACTCTTCCTCTTCAACCACATCTAGTCTGAGAATGGAGGTGGACGGAGTCATGACTATGTACCTCTGGCTGGAGGGCAAACAGTACATGCATGTTGTGAATTTAACTGACCAACAAAGTATGATGAGAAAAGTGAAGTCAGGCATACTTCAGACAGAGTGGCAGGCTTCCATTCAACAATCAAAATTAGACAGCATCTGTTGGATTTTTTCCCCCGAACATGCCGGTGTGGTGGGAAATGTACCGGCTGACAGATTGGCTGGGTCTGCATTTCTTGGTGGGGTGTTGGTGCATGATAAGGCAGACGTGATTGGGGGCCCTTTGGAATCATGTGTATAGTGCAGAAGTACGGTTAGATCATCATGGCTTGGAGAGTATGGTACTGCAGAGAGTGACCAGAGGATCTGGCAGACACTCAGGACTCCAAGGAAAGGCCAGATGGACACATAATCAAACTGCTATTGGTACTATTAGTACTGGGACTCTTTGCTGGCTGTTGCAGATGAGAATGAAGCGTGTATGGATGTGTCCTGAGTGCTGTGATGTTGGTTCTTGATTCGCCTCAACTCATCCTCTTCAGTAATTATTATACAGACTGGAATATAAGAATCTCTGACAGTCTGTTGTTTGTGTGAGTTTCATCATTCAGTTTTTCTTTTCACATTTAATTTACCAGCATCTGTGGCTCAAGCATCATCATCAACATCCAGTGCTGAATTCAGAGTAATAGGATCCCCAGCAGTCTCTGTCATGAGCCTTCATTCTACATTTTGCTAGGCTGTATATGGACCATATCTTGATATTGTCTATGTATATCTTGTTGTCCGTCTAGCTCTTTTGCCCCGCTCTTTCCAATTTCACTGCAGTTTCCAGTAAGCTGTTCTGTTGTTTTATATTACCAAAGTACATTATCTTTCCCATTTATATTTCCTTCAGTATCATCATTATTTATCATATTGAGCTTTTATAGAACATCCTTATTTGCTTTTTTTTTTACCTTCTTAGAGGCAGGCTCCGTGGCTAAGGTGTTAAGGACACAGTTCATAATCCAGCAAACCCTCATTAGAAACACAGCTGTGGACGATTTGGCAGCAGACTGCCTTGTGTTGATTTTTAAAGAAATGGTATGGGTGCTGGTCATTCAGAAGGCAATGGCAAACTACTGAACATAAACTTGTCAAGAGATCACAACAGTAAAAAATGCTGGTGTTGACTGCGACATCCTGTAAAGGATATGCAACTAACTAACTAACCTTCCTAGAAACTCGCCCTAGTCTTCTAAAGCTTCAGTTTGATGCTGCGTTGTTTTAGTCAATGTCCTGTTTACTGAAAGTCTTCAAGACACACAATATTTAATTAACTTAAATTTGAGTTTCTGTGATATGCGTCAGGAAAGCAGTTTGGACAAACAACAGATACATAACTAAAATAAGAGCTAAAACATAGAAAAGAACATGATAAAACAGCAACAAGATGACCAACCTGTGCATGTTCTGCCATCATTCTCCAGCCGGTATCCTGGCTCACAGGAACACATGTAGTCTCCTGCTGTGTTTGTACATCTGTCTTTGTGACCACATTGATTGTCTCTTTCTGACAGACACTCATTTATGTCTAAATTAAAAGAAGTATAGTTCAAAACAATGTTTTCCCATAGTGAATTTGAATTACGAAGACATAGACAATAGATTGCATGATCTATTGCCAGGGAACACATGTAGTCTCCTGCTGTATTTGTACATCTGTCTATTGCATGATCTATTGCCAGGAACACATGTAGTCTCCTGCTGTATTTGTACATCTGTCTTTGTGACCACATTGATTGTCTCTTTCTGACAGACACTCATTTATGTCTAAATTAAAAGAAGTATAGTTCAAAACAATGTTTTCCCATAGTGAATTTGAATTACGAAGACATAGACAATAGATTGCATGATCTATTGCCAGGCATATTTCACTGCATCTTATCAGGTACATACTGCAGAAATCACACAACTTAAACTAAAGAAAAATAGTGGGTGTCCAAAATAGGAAATATATCCAATAAATATGTAGAAGAGAAAATATTTCAAATGAACTTTTCATAAGTTTTCTTTCAAAAAAAACCCTGTTTCTGATCAAAAGAATTACAGGATAAGTAGTTACTGTATGCAACTTTAATCGGGAAATAACTCAGGATTTCCACTTAGTCAATATTTCGCAGTAATTTCCTTCACCAATAGTAGCTACATCTCGTACATCATCTTCGTTCTATTTACTTGTTTAGCATTTAGATGAAACCTGAAATTCTCAATGCCATTGTTGAAACCATTCATTACCCATGTTATTGTTATTGCAGTCAGCTGACGAGTTTCTTTGCACCAGCTTCTAAATTTATTACTTTCTTCTTTTTGCTTTTAAGTTACTCTGTCTCTCACAAGGTGACATTGACAGATGAAGGTAAGGTGTCAATAGACACGGGCATATCACTGGTGGTCCCTGGCACCTTGCCAGATGATAGTTTGTTACATTGTGCTTCAAAGAAAGGCATAATTACAACCTGTGCTTGTTAGACCTAGGATTGAGTTATAGCTCTCCTTAGCATAAAGCCTGGGCTGATTTGCAGAGTTCATGAGTTCAGCCTGCCTAGTTTATTCTTGAGCAAAGGTAACTCAATACATCTGGAACAAGAAAAGCTGCAGAAATTGCCAGATCAGCAAAGCAATGCTCTAACTGTCCGCCTGTTGAACTTGAATCCTATATCAGTTCTCTGGAATTTTTACAGTTATCTGTTTTTATTTCTATGACATGCTATCTTCCTCATCTAGGACCTTAATTCAATTTTTTTTAATTGCAGTTCATTATCCATGTTTCAGTACTTTACAATAGTGTTGATATAATCAAACATTTGATTATTCTTGCTTGTAATTTATTATTTATCTTTCTAGACGTTGATATCTCTTTCATGTTGTTTGAATTATTTTTGGTCAACCTTTGTTATAAAATAATCTATAACTTTGATGATAACTACAATACCTTTGTTCAAATTATCTAAAACTTTGATGTTAACTGCAATAACTTTATGCAAATTATCTAAAACTTTGATGTTAACTACAATAACTTTGTTCAAATTATCTAAAACTTTGATGTTAACTGCAATAACTTTGCACAAATTATCTAAAACTGTCATGTTAACTACAATAACTTTGAACAAATTATCTAAAACTTTCATGTTAATCTAAATCTTTGATGTTAACTACAATAACTTTGCACACATTTTATAAAATTGATGTTAACTACAATAGCATTATATACATTTTCTAAAACTTTGATGTTAACTACAATAACTTTGTACAAATTATCTAAAACTTTCACTACAATAACTTTGAACAATCATCTAAAACTGTTATGTTAACTAAAATAACTTTGTACAAATTATCCAAAACTTGATTGCTGCTGAATATTTGGAATTTTAACTCACTCTCACTTTATAAACTGGCAAGCATACTCTCATACAATAACTTAATGCTACAAACTTATCTTTAAAAAAATTTAAAATATTTTGGCCAAGCAAGAGTTAATTTGCTAATGTATGGTTATGTTTGAAATGAGCTACATGATTGCCCCACACGTCTGCGTACACAAAAAATGTTATGTCTTATGAGCAAAACTGTTTTACCTTCACACATGTTGCTTCCAACACTGCGATATCCTCGAGGACAAATGCAGACAGGCGATCCGGCAACAAGACTACATCCATGGCTACAGTTCATGTTGCACATTTCCTTATCTATTTAGACATAAGACAACAGTGTTACTGGTAAGCTTATGTTGAATATAAAGGACTGAAAACAGATTCAAACTTCTTTACTGGTATGAGTTATCCCACTGAGTCTCATCTCATCTCATCTTTTTCTTCTTGTACCTTGCGGTGTCAAAGTGAAGCATAAACGGGAGTGTGCCTGTTTATGGGCTTCATATTTTGTAATTCTTGTGGATTATGTTATTCCTTTTGCCCACTGTTTACATGGCTGGCCTCTTCTTCTGGTTCCATCTGGTCTGTACATTATTGCTTGTCGTGGTATACTGTTAGTTGGTAGCCTAGTTATATGGCAAAACCATTTAATATTCTGTTGTCTGGTGTAGACTAGCACTGCTATAACTCCCACTTTAGTCCTAATTTATTTATTTCTGGTACCCGTGGTGTAGACTGGGAAACCATGACCGCGAAGTCATGGGCCAATGGGGCTCTGGCTCGCCAGGCGGGATGGACTCCCTTTGGTTAGATTTTTTCCATCCTAAACCTGTGACTGGCCTAGCAAGCCAGTATGGGGTGTTTTCCTGCTCGAAGAAATAAGAAGCATCCCACTGAGTAAGCAAGTCAAAGTAAAGGACCGGTTTTACACTTTAAGGTGCACTAGGGATATGGTGCCAGTCCCAATTTTGTATAAACCAACTAGCACTCAAGTGGTTATCTTGTCAACCACCTTGTCATCTGTACTTCCCAACACATTTTCAGTACCAATTGTAGGCTGGGTCGACTTGGCACTCCAGGTCAATTGACAAACCGTGATGTAATTTGAACCCAAGACTACTGAGCATGCTAGTCACTAAGCTACTGTGACTTCCATCCCATTGAGTATGATACATATATTTCAAGCTGGTACAAGTGTTTCTCAGAAAATAGTGCCCCACAGTTTAGTTCTAAAAATGCATTCATAAATTATGACATTTACATATATTATGTAGGATATTAAGGATATTTTCTTTACTCACCCTATTTAACCAGTTTCTATTTCTATGGCCTATGCCATCATGAAACAAGGGAGTATGAGAAAATAAGTTGTGGCTTTCCTTGTACCAGCTTTGTTCCTGTCCATGTAGATATGTCCTAATTGCATAGATCCTGCTCTTATTTCTACCAATCTTGACCCCCACAGTTTCCATCTAATGACACCAGACATATTTGTACAGACCAATCAGCACTCAATGAATCACATGGTCTGTAACGTGTCAGCCATCTTGATTTCCCACGAGATGTCCAGACATCCATATTAGATTGGGTTGATCTGGAAGCCTGGGTCAGTTGTACAAATCCCCTTCTATGCAGGTTTGAACCCCTGCCCTCCAGGGTAGCAGGGAAATGTGTAGGCACTATGCTACTGCAGCTCCCATGAAGACAGAAAGGACACTATAATTACTACATAAAGGCGTCATAAAATGTAAATACATACTCCAAACAAATTTCGGTGACATGAATGAAAGCATTCTCTACTACACAAAACATGAATATGGTAAAGAATACCTTGGGCAGACAAAAACCAATGAGCAAGTCCTACAAGAGGTAGATGAACATCTTAAACTGATTAGAGATATTAGACGTAGACAGTCAACATTTTTGGGCACGTTATGAGAGGAAATAAACTACAGACCTTGGTGGCAGCTGGCAAGATTGAGGGGAAAAGAACAAGGGGAAGGCAGAGAAGTATATACCTGGATGGCTTGGCCATGTAGCATGGTTTAGACAAGAATACAAAGCTGATCCACGACTCTGGTGATCGTGTGAGATGGCGAAACATGACCGCCCAGGCTTATCGGCATGGCACATGATGATGAATGAAATGAAATGTAAGGTACACTTCTGAAGAATGGCTGGTGCATAAAAAGGTTTTTATTTTAGTCAAGCCTAATTGCAGAAAAATATAAGAGTGCTATTTGGCAAATGGGCAGCTATCCAAACAAGTTGGGAAACCACAGTTCTAAAACACTGGATACAAACAGAACACTTACACTCCTGACACGTGTGTCGATCGACAGCGAGTCTATATCCCTGATGACAGGTGCACATGTAGCTACCAGGTCCATTTTCACAGATGTGCTCACAGCCATCACTGCGACTGTTGCATTCATTGATGTCTGGAATTAAGGGTAAACAATTGTTTGGGTAAATATATGGTTGCTCATTACAATTTGTAACGGGTGCTGAGTGATATTGGTAACACATTCTTATTGTGTATGTCAGTGACAACAACTATTACTCATGTGTAACTACTGACGTCAATAGACATTTGACCAATGTCAAATTAGCTTAACTAACCCATGTAGAAGACAGCTTATGTATGTCATGCACTGTGTATGAAATTCTTGATTTAGTTCAAAGAATGGAACAGAATCATTTGACTCAAAGCAAGGAAAAGAATAATTTCCATTCCACACCCTAAGAAAAGAAATTTAAAACTCTGCACCAACTACCATACTACTACTGTAGTAAGTCATGCCAAGAAAATCCTCTTACAAATCATCATGAAGAAGAATTACAGGAAGTACAAAGCAAAGGTACCGTGGGTCTTATCTTCAATACAAGAAACATCTTTGAGAAATGCAAAGAGTACAATGTAAATCTTCATTCTTAGTTCACAGACTACAGTAAGGCCTACAGGTGGTATGCAACATGAGAAATTGTGAAACGGAGATACAGTGTTTCTATAACATTTGTTCTACATAACAAACAATGTATCATAAGCTGTTAGAGCAATTGATGAAACAATATGGGGTGAGGTGCAAAAGAGAGTAAGGCAGGGTTGCAATATCTCCCCATAATTGTTCAACATCAATGCAGTAAATGTAATAAGAAATGGGTCTAACCGTAAGCTCAATGCACCTTAAAGTGTATAGAAGTCCTTAACTTACTTATTTACTTACACATGGACAAGACAATAATCAGAGCCAGAGACAAATAAACTGGGACAGATATTGAAGATAACACAGCAAAGAGTAGAAAGGTATCATGAGATGGTTGAAGGTTTATTCTTCATTGGGGAATACAAGACAGCAGAAGAAGAGGTCACATGGTGAAGTGATAATTAAAATAAAGCTTTGCTAACCTTCACAAATGCCTGTAGTAACATTTCGTGTGAAGCCTGGTTTACATCTGCAGCTGTAGTTACCAATGTTATTGTAGCAGTCTTCAACATTAAGATCACATTTATTGATGTAATCTGCACATTCATCAATATCTGAAAACAAAGCATGCAACAATCATCACTTTTATTATCCATTTGGTTAGTTGTAACACTAATTATCTGATGAAAGAACCGAGCTAGCTGATAACAAAACTAACCTAGTTTCAAGCTGGACATACCAGAAAATAGAGCTAGAGGCTGTATTGGTGTAATTCTGATGGGTAGAGAGTAGTAAAGCCTGGAATGTGTTCATACAAACTCACAGAAAAGTTATTTGCATATCCTTTACAGGACAGTCAACCCCAGCTTTTTGTGTGCATTGCTGTTGTGATCTCTTGGCATGTTATGTTCAGTAGTTTGCCATTGCTTTCTGAACGACCGGCTCCCATACCATTTCATCAAAAAAACCACGCAAGGCGGTCTGCTGCCAAATCGCCCGCAGCTGTGTTTTGAACACAGTATGCTGCATTATGAACTGCGTCAATAACCCCTTCATCATGGAGCCGGTGAACTCACAGAGCATGCTACATAAATCAGAAACTGGTGTGTTCTGCATGGAGTGACTGGCATCACTTGTCAAGATGAAGGTCAAGAGTGTATTATGGATTTTCTGCCAAAGGGATGCAGGAGTGTGAAGAAATGAACAGGCTGATGAAGTGGCTGCTGCTACTCCTTTAAGTGTTGAACTACTGTATGACAAGGCTGACATGGAGAAGGGACCAAGTGGAAAGTGACATGGGGAAGGCTCTCTGGAACCAAGCAGAAAGTGACATGAGAATGACTCTCTGGGTCCAAGTGGAAAATGACCTCCTTTTCTCTGCCTTAGTAATCTTATTGCTCCAAGATCAGTTCATTTCTACTTGTCTATCCTTTATGTTGCTCCAGCAATCAATATGATTAAACTCATTAAGATCTATTTTTACACAGTCTTTCCATCCCTTCCTTGGTGGCAATGTAACTGACATAGTATTTATTTATGCCTCTCTGAACCCATTCATACAACATTCCTTAATGTCTGCACATTTTAAGTTGCTAGATTCAAAGCACTATTAAGTTCCCACATGTTATTTAGCATGAAAACTAGTATTTTTCTGGGCATTTGCTTTGATCACAAGCATAGCCCATACAAGTAATAATACTTCTAGTGCACTGGACTGATTTTTGCGTGTGGATTAGCTTTCCCTATTACCAGTATCCCTCGCTATCAAGCAAATTCACTGAGACTTCAGAGGAACTTGTAATTTACATCCCCAAGTCAAGGACAATAAGTCAATATTTTAGTCCAACTGATGAGTGAAGTTGAACCTGCTACCTCGGCATCAGCACACCAGATGTTTAAGGAGTGCTCTTATCTGTTCAGCCATGCTGATCTCCAAAAACTTATTTTATCATTTACCTGTGTCATTAATCCAGTTGTAAGTGTATTATACAATGTTACAGAGAAGAATTGCTAAACTCAAAGGAAATCATTTTCTAAGGGTTTACTCCCCTTCTTTTATCGTTCTCCAAGGTCATTTACAAGCCAATTTATCTAACTGAATTGTAGTTTGGTATTAAAGTTCATGTGGTCCTAAGGCATGTCTGTCTGCTGCTGCTTCTTTCAATCGCTTGAAATTGGTTTACAATTGTAGTGTTGTCTCTTGAATTTAACTGTCTTTTTTTGTTACACTCTGTGGTCTATAGAGTTTGTCTTCCACTGTTTCTCTAGGCAAGAAGGTTTGCCTAGATATGTCATATTTTGGGCAGTCTTGGAGTATGTGATTTGTTGTTGGCAGTGCCAATCCACATGTGCACATGGCTTGTTTGCCAATATTGAATTTTGTATAAATGCGGTTGCGTAATCAACTGTGCACTGTTCTGAGGCACAGAATAATGATTTGTTCTGGTCTCTCTATAAAAAAGCTATCTGTTCAGAAAGCAATGCAAACTATTGAATGTAAACTTGCCAAGAAATCATGAACAGCCAGAAAATGCCAGGGTTGACTGCACCATCCTGTGAAGGATATGCAACTAACTTTAACTAGCTGTCCATAAGGTGGTGTCTGTCTACTGATGAGTCTGATTCATCAAGTTTATGTTTTATTCTGGTATATCCATAAGGTGGTGTCTGTCTACTGATGAGTCATTGAATCAGTTTCTTCATGAACTAAAGAAGTTTAGCCTGGCTCTATTGAGAGGGCCGTTAGCCCATGTTAGTTATAAATGATAGGCATTGATAGAAGGCTGACAAAGCTGCTCTATCGTTGACCCCCCCCCCCCCCCCCCCAAAAAAAAAAAAAAAAACTCGTGCAAGATCATAAGCAACTAAATGATGCTAGCATGAAAATGGTAATGCCATATCAAAGTCATTGCCATTTTAATTCCTTTTGCCTAAAATGAACAATATTATCTTTAAATTAAATAATTATCCAACTAAGCCAGTTTACCTATCATTTGTTGCAAATCAAACATTTTAAAGTGTACAATTACAAAGACTATACACCTTCAAATTACCAATATTCTTTTTGAAACACTGTGGTATTTTCTGAGCACATCCATTATACTGCATCATTTCAAATCCTTGTTGTGATACAGGTCAGATTAAAATTATTATTATAAAATAGAGACAGTAAGTTGTAATTTTACCTGAACACACTCCATTTTCCATTTGGTAACCGTCAGGGCACACACATCTAAAGGAACCAGGCTCATTAACACAGATAAATCCATTAGGACATGCATTAGCATTTGCACACTCGTTTACGTCTTTATCACAATTAGTCCCTGACCAGTGGTTATCACAGACACATCCTCGTACTTTGTCACAGATTCCTCGGCCATGACACTCACAAACACTGGTGCAGTTGTCTCCAAAATAGGGGCTTTCACATGCTAATTTAGAAATAGTAAATGATTAATAAATTCAATTAATGACATTATAAACAACTGTTTGAGACTACATAAATAGCATTACAATTTATTCCTTCTGTGTAACAGGACCAATTGTAACAGAATGTAATATGCAGAATTGGTGTCTTGTGTTACCAAACTGTGTAATGGAATTATTTTTAATAATGTTTAGATAATGTGTAAAATTAGCATCTTTTCCTGACAATCTGTACACTAATCCGGCTCCATGGCGACAGTGCGATATGATAGCCAACCACCTTGTCTTGGTCTTTTTATAAAATCGTATGGGTGCCGGTCATTCAGAAAGCGATGGCAAACTACTTAATGAAACTTGCCAAGAGATCACAAACAGCCAAAAAATGCTGGAGTTGACTGTGATGTCCTGTAAAGGATCTGCAACCAACTAACTGTTCACTGCTATTATTGCTTATATGTAGTGCAGCAGTGCCTCTGATAATCAGATACAGTTGTTTAGATAAACCACACAAAGATAGCAATATTGATGGTATGGAAGACTCCAGGTCTGGCAAAATTATGGTTTCATTAATCAAGATGATCACAGAATGAAGAATGGAGTGTTGATGTGTGTCATCCAGAAAAGATGTCTTTACCTCAGTTTCTGAAACAATTCACTCAATTCATATTCAACATTATCCTATATAAGTATTCTTCTTGAAGTCTGTGCCCCTTCATGTCAGCTTTCATAATATTATGTCCTTCTTAAGTGCTCTAAGCTTGGCAGAGCACCAGAGGCTCTGGTCATCACTCAATACTCTGAGGAAAGGCCAGACAGGCATATAATCTGACTGCGCTAACATTAGCATTGGGACTCTTCACTGGCTGTTGCAGATGAGGACGGAGCACACATAGGAATGTCCTGAGCCCCTGTCCTGTGTTGTCTGTTCTTGACTCAAGTTTGAGCCTTTGTTTTAATCTCTCTTTCAGTTAAATGCGAAGTAGCTCCATAATTGTAATATACATATATATATATATTGTAAAACAGGACCCATGTCCATATCTGGAGACAAAAGGTTACGTGCTGCTGGTCCTGGATTTTTCTGATAGACCATTTGGCATGTGGCGGACGGTATAGTCTGTACCATGCCAGCCGCCATTGCATCCTAGGACCCTTCTTGGTACCTATTTTAGGCTGGGTCAACCCGAAAGCCCAGGTCAATTTTAACAAATCTCTGCTGACCACTGTATAACTATACTGACAACTGAACTACCATGATGACCACTGCACAACCAAGCTGACCACCACAGCCATACTGATCACTGCACAACTATGCTGACCACTGTACACCAATACTGACCATTGTGCTACCATGCTGATCACTGTACAACCATGATGACCATTGTACTACCATGCTGACCACTACACTACCATGCTGACCACTGTGCTACCATGCTGACCACTACACTACCATGCTGACCACTACACTACCATGCTGACCACTACACTACCATGCTGACCACTACACTACCATGCTGACCACTACACTACCATGCTGACCACTACACTACCATGCTGACCACTACACTACCATGCTGTTATTGCAAACCATGCTGACCACTGTACTACCATGCTGACCAATGTGCTACCATGCTGACTGCTGTGCTAAAATGCTAATCACTGCACTACCATGCTGACCATTGCAAACCTTGCTGTCCACTGCACAATCATACTGACCCCTGCACAACCATGCTGACCACTGCACAACTATGCTGACCATTGCACAACCATGCTGACCACTGCACAACTATGCTGACCATTGCACAACCATGCTGACCACTGCACAACTATGCTGACCATTGCACAACCATGCTGACTACTGCGCAACTATGCTGACCACTGTGATACCATTCTGACCACTGTGCAATTATACTGCCCACTGACAAACCATGCTGACTACTACACTACCATGCTGACTACTGGACAACCAAGCTGATCACTGCACAACCATGCTGACCACTGTGCAACATTGCTGACCAATATGCTACCATGCTGACCACTGTGCAACATTGCTGACCACTGTGCAACCATGCTGACCACTATGCTACCATGCAGACCACCATGCAACTATGCTGACCACTGTGCAATTATGCTGACCACTGCACAACTGTGTTGTTTGTCCATCAAGAATGACGATGAACATTCATTTCATCCAGTGGGGTTGAAAGTATGGAGCTGTGAGTACTAAGATGGCTGATAAGGCCTATCTCATTATCTCATCTCATCTTGTTCCTCTTGTACCTTGTGGTGTTGAAGTGAAGTATAAACAGCAGGCGAGTGCCCACTTATGGGCTTCATGTATCAATATTCACATGGACTCCGTTATTCCCTGTGTCCATCATTTACGTGGTCGCCTCTTCCTCTGCTTCCCTCTGGTCTGTACATCATTGCTGTTACTTGGTAAACTACTTGCATGGCCAAACCATTTGACTTGCTGCTTTCTAATAAAATCTTGTGTAGATACAATCCCCACTTTAGTCCTGATTGCTTCATTTCTTATCTTATCTCTTCTTGATAAATTGAGTATTCTTCTCAGGAATCTCATTTCTGTTGTGATTTTTCTTTTCTCTTTTTCTGTCATTGTCCAGGGTTGGCATTAGCAGCATAGAATTGGTAGGAAGATTGTGTTGTAAAGTGCTTTCTTAGTAGTTCTTCATACATGTTTGTTATTTAGTATTGGTGCCATTTGTCCAATGAGTTGGTTTGCCATATTGCATCTATTTTTGATCTCGTCTTCTGATTTACCATTTAATGATATTATACTTCCTTGGTACTTGAAACTCTTTACTTGTTTCAAGGGATGTTGATTTAGGTAAATCATTGTTGCTTTTTCTTCTTCAGTTATAGTCAGTACCTCTCTTTTACTTGCACTAATTTTCCTACACATTTCGTTTAGATTATTCATGTGGTCTTGTAATTCAACTTCTGATTTTGCTATCAGTGCTTGGTCGTCCGCAAACAGGAGTTCTCTAATGGTTAGCTTTGCAAATGGTTCTTCTTCTGTGGTCTCATCATGCGGCGTTCTTGTGGTCTCTGTTTGGCTGGTTTCTTTACATATGTTGTCTATATATGTTATGAACAAGAGATGGGACAGGACACAACCTTGTCGTACTCCGGATCTTATGGTGAAGGGTTCTGAGTGTCCTCCAGTTGCTCTCACTATGCATTCACTGTTGTTGTATAAGCTTCTACATAGATTTGTTAGATGTGTACTCACTCCATATTGTTTAAGGATTTCCCAGAGCTTGTTTCTATCTACTCTATCAAATGCCTTTTCTTGGTCGACAAAGGCTAAGTAGAGTGTTTCATTGAATTCGATTGATTTTTCTATAAGTTGTCTAAACGCAAAAATGGCATCTGTGCATCCTTTGTTTTTCCTATATCCAAGTTGTGTTTCGCTTAGCTGGGGTTCTATAATATTTCGTAATCTTTTCTCAAGAATTTTGCAAAATATTTTCCCAGTATAACTCAACAGTGAAATGCCTCTGTATTGTGTGCAGTCTCTTTTGCCGCCTTTGTTTTTCCAAATTGGGATAATTATGGCGTTTCCCCAGTTCTTTGACAGTGTGGGCAAAGAATGCTTGACGTTCCAGGAGGAGGATCTCCTGCATTGATTTATCTGACAAGCCTCTTCTTCACAGCTTTTGCAGTCCTGGTTGCTTCACAAGTGACTGCACCCTTGTGTAATGATGTACGCCATGAATTTTGGCAGCAGTCTCCCATGTGTCGTGATGAATTCCAAAAGCTTTCAGTGAGATTTTCAGAGTGTCTTTAAAGCATTTCCTCTGGCCGCCTTGGGAGCATTTACCACAACGCAACTCGCCGTAACAAATTTGCCAACGGAACCTGTCATCTGGCATGCAAATTAAGTGACCAGCCCAGCGAATCTGATTCTTCATTAGTAGAGTGTGGATACTAGGCATGGATGCTCTTTCTAGAACTTCAGTGTCTGGGATCTTGTCTTGCCATTTAATCTTCAATAGCTTCCTAAGGTAGACTGTGTGGAAGTGATTTAATTTCCCAGCGTGTCGCTGATAAACAGTCCAGGTGTCACAAGCATATAGCAGTGTGGATAATACAACTGCTTTATAGACTTGCAGCTTTGTTTTCAGGCTTATTCCATTTCTGTCCCATATATTATTGTACGGTCTGCCAAAGGCCGCGCTGGTCTTGGAGATTCTTGCATTCACTCCATCATCAATTGTGGCAGCTTGTGACACAGTGCTGCCAAGATAGGTGAATTTGTCCACAACAATTAGTGTGACGAAGTCTCCAGCTTCCCCATCATCTCTTGCTTAAATCTGGGAAACATCTCTTTAAAACCGTTAGGTAATTTTATAAGAATTTATATTTTATTTATACCTATATATCTAGGTATAGATAGTCCATGTCTATAGGATAAATCAACTGCTATTTAATGTTATTAATTTAATATGAAGAAATACATTACATTAGTGTAGTGGGAGAGTCATAAGGTACAAAGTAGTGTAAACAGCCAAAGTTACAATTTTGGCTACATTTCCACATTTTGGTTGGAGAAATGAAAGGAAACAAACTTCCTGGCATGGCTACTTCCTGTCAAGAAAAACGAGCAAGGAATAGGCCTTTTGCAATCCAGACGTCGGTGTAGAAACATCTGCTAGTCACTAGGCTCTTATAGAATACTTACAAAGTGTTAAGAGTTTTATCTTTGGCTCGTATTACGGCCATATATATATTCAGATATATTAAATAGATTCCTAGAGCAGCTTTCGAACCCGACAAGTGTGGTAAGAAAATAGGAAGGATTTGACACCTTCAGTGCCAAGCTTTGGATGCGCCAAACTGTGTGACTGACTCTTTGTGAAGCATCACTTACCACCATATCACTTATAATACCTACAAAATAGGGTTAACACCCACTGTGCAACCAGATTCAAAAGATAAGTGGCCAAGCTTACCATTGGCCACCACCATCTACTCTCTATTTCAGGCCAAAGTTACCTCAGTGATTAAAAAGTTCATCTGATTCAACATTCTAGCAAGATAGGATAATAATATAATAGAGGGAAGTGTACCACCCTTTTTATGTACAGGGCTGACTCCCGTGGAGCACCCAACGTGTCTTATATGATTAAAATGTAACATTGTTAGTTTCTAAAATTTACAAGAAAGCAATGGCAAACTACTGAGCGTAACCTTGCCAAGAGATCAACATACAGCTGAAAGATGCTGGTGTTGACAGCTAAGTCCTGTAAAGGATATGCTAAACAAAAAAAAAAGTTGTTACCTTACTTAGTAACCTTAGTCATATTAGAGTGAGAAGATACGAAAGTTTGTCTCTTTTAAATATTTTACTCTGTCTTTCTCCGTGTCGGTTAGAGTTTGGGGGATCGAGCTTTTTATTTCAGGCACGTAGCTAGACAACCTTGGCAGACTGTCTTTCTCATACAAGTATAGTTGTACGCCATTCCTGTCTGCCTGAACACTGTCAGAAGACTTGAGCTGTCTGGGACCTTGGATCCTTCTAGAATTACGAGCTATTCAGTCTTGTCTTCTCCAGTGACTTATTTTTCTATTCATAGAAAGTCTATCCACAGCAACTTTGACAGATTCCCTATCATCATAGCTGACAGTACGCTGCACTTAGTCTGTGACCATTCACCTTGTTATTTGGCACGGTGTGATTATTCCCTGGAGCTGGCTGGTACATAACTATAGTCTTCTCCAAGTTGATATTGAGCCCAAAGTTGGCACAGGCATATGAGAAAGCTGAAACATTGTTTTGCATGTCTGCCTCTGAGTTGGTGTACAGAGCGCAATCATCAGCAAACAGTAGCTCTTTGATGGTGTCGCTGTTAGTTCTGGATTTAGTTTTCAGCCTTCTGAGATTTAACAGCTTTCCATTCATGTGGTTGTTGATGTCTATTCCAATGTCATTGTTCTCGAAGGCATTTGTCAGCATAGCTGAAAACATGAGGCTGAACAGTGTTGGTGCCAGGACACATCCTTGCTTCACTCCATTTGTGACAGGAAAGGGCACAGACAGTTCACCATTTTCCTGTACTCTTGCTTGCATACCATCATGAAAAAGCCACACTATTTGGACAAACTTTTGTGGACAGCCATATTTCACCATAATCTTCCACAGTCCTTCTCTGTTGACTGTATCAAAAGCCTTGGTACCCCTGTTGAAAGGGTCAATGAAAGTGGAGAACATTTTGGTGTTCTGTTCCTGACATTTCTCTTGCAGCTACCTTGCAGCGAAAATCATGTCAACAGTTCCTCCTCCTTTTCTGAAGCCACATAGACTCTCAGGAAGAAGACCTTGATCGAGATGGGCCATGGGGCGATTGAGAAGAATTCTGGCAAGTATCTTCTCTGCAATTGAGAGCAAGGAGATGCCTCAGTGGTTGTCACAGGGTTGGCGGTTTCCTTTACGTTTGTAAAGGTGGACTATTGACGTGTCCTTTAAATCTTGTGGCATGGTCTCGTTCATCGACATGTTTGTAAAGACTTGGTGAAGCTGCTCTATTAGGACCGACCAACCTGCCTTGTATATCTCTGCTGGGATGGCTTTGTTTACTTCCACTATGGTTGGCAGGTCATCAAGTGTATCATTAGTGGGAACTTGAGGAAGGCAGTTGATGGTTTCATCATTGAAGAAGGAAGATGCATTTAAGATGTTGCTGAAATGCTCTGCCCAGCGTTGAAGGGCTTCTTTCTTATTGGTGACCAATGTTCCCTCATCTGCACTGAGGAGGGACACTATGCCTGGTGATGTAGGACTGTAGACCACTTTCAGTGAGTCGTAGAAGTTTTTCATATCATGTCTGTCAGTAAAGCCTTGAATTTCATCAGATTTGTTGCTCAGCCAGGAGTCCCACATGTGCCAAAGTTTCTGCTGCACTACTCTCAGAATGTTATTGAAGGCATCTTTTTTATGTTGACTTTGGGTCATTCAAATATGCCTTGAGGAGAAGATGTTTCTCGGCCAGCAATTGGTTGATGTCTTCAGAATTTTCGTCAAACCAGTCTTTATGCTTTCGGGGGATTGGACCCAGGATTTCCATAGCAGTGTTGTAAATTATGTCCTTTAGGGCTCTCCACTCTGTTTCCGCATCCTGTTTATCTGCAGTATTGGGTTTGAGGCGGTCTTCCAGCATATTTTCAAACGACAGCTGCATCGGTTTGCTATTTAGGCGGGTGATATTTAGTGTGTTTTTTTGCATTTTTCCCCTTGAAGACGCCGTTGTGGTTTGATGTGTATGTTTATTTTCAAGATAATGAGACAATGGTCTGCCCAACATTCGGCACCACACATGGATTTTGTCACCCGAACGTCTTGTCTGTCACTCCTCCTGACGATGACATAGTTAATGAGGTGCCAGTGTTTCGAGCGAGTGTGCATCCATGATTTCCTATTTCTAGTGGGAAGATGGAAAATTGTGTTGGTGACCAGTAGATCATGTTCGGCACAGGTATGAAGAAGGAGGAGTCCATTGCTGTTACAATTTCCAATTCCGTACTTTCCAATGATGCTACTCCAAGTGGCGGTGTCCTTGCCTACTCTGTCACTGAAGTCCCCAAGGAGTATAAATTTTTCTCCTTTGGGAACAGATGTTAATACGTTGTGCAGGTCCTCGTAGAACTTGTTTTTGACATCATCTTTATTGGTCATGGTTAATGCCTAGACACTCACGATGGTTGCATGTTTCTTTCCTTTCAACAGGGGTAACCTAATGATCATAAGCCTGTCATTTATAGCCTTTGGAAATTCAGCTAGTTTGCCAACCAGGGCTGACTTAATGGCAAATTCCACACTGGATTGACTCCAGAAGAATGTGTAGCCGGCACATATTTCACAGATTTGGCTTTCTTCTGCAAGTCATGTCTCGTTCAAGGCCGCAATGTCGATGTTGTACCTGCTCAGCTCTCTCCCAATCAGTGCTTTTCGTTTCTCTGGGCTCACCACACCGTCTCTCTCAGGTAGGGTGCATTCATTCCAAGTTCCGATTGTCAAGGGAATATGGTTTGCTCTTTTAGCTTGACCTGTTTTTACTTTGTATGTCGACCGCAGTATAGGGTACCCACCAACCACGGCTAGCTGGTTAGGTAATGATGGAGCAGACAATGTTTAGGGCACCTTTTCTAGCCCCTTCCTCATGCTATGGAGATGAGCAGTGCTTTCCTATAGATAGCTGCTCATTCATTTAAGGGGCTGCCAAATCCCACTGCTGCTCCGGTCAGTAGAAGATGACCATCTGGCCTGAGCCGCTGTGTGCTGGTCTGCGACTATGGCTGCTAGTGTACCCTCACCTGCTGCTTCACTGTTCGCCCATTGCCAAAGGGCTTGAAGGTGATATATGAAATTGGATGAAGAATGACTTGCGCGATGAATTGGATTAAAGTGAGGAAGAGTTGCGCAATTCGTCGACCTCACTCTCTCGCCTGAGTTCATCTGAGTCCAGTGGCAAGACAAGTCAAGTTGACTGGAGATGAATACAGGTGCAGTGGATGACTAGGGCGCTCTAGGTGCCTTGCCTGTTCATTACGTTCCATAACACTTTGCAGGTAAACGCCATATTGCCCGTTGAATCAACAATGAGTCTGCTGAGTCCTGTCTTCACATGCTGGTCTTCACATGCTGAGTAGGCATACCCTAATTCACCAATTGGTTTGACACCAAATCACCAAATCGGCTACCCATGCCTGGTTAAGCCAACCTGTCACAGCTGTTGCCTGGGAGGTGACCACTATCACATGCTGACAGCTACTAGGAGCCACAGGCGTGAGCTGGATGTCAGGCTTGGACCAGTGGGGGATGTGCCCTGAAAAGAGCGTGACAGTCATCCTTACCAAAGGTACTACCAATGCCCGACATCCTGTACCTCCCTGCGCAACTATGCTGACCACTGTACAATAATGCTGACCACTGGACAACTATGCTGACCACCATGCAACCTTGCTAATTACTGCTAACATGCTGACCACTGCACTACCATGCTTACCACCATGCAACTATGCTGACCACTGGACAACCATGCTGACCACTACACTACCATGCTGACCACCAGACAACCATGCTGATCACTACACTACCATGCTGACCACCAGACAACCATGCTGACCACCATACAACCCTGCTGACCACCAGACAACCATACTGACCACTACACTACCATGCTGACCACCAGAAACCATGCTGACCACTACACTACCATGCTGACCACCAGACAACCATGCTGACCACCAGACAACCATGCTGACCACCAGACAACCATGCTGACCATTACACTACCATGCTGACCACCAGACAACCATGCTGACCATTACACTACCATGCTGACCACCAGACAACCATGCTGACCACTACACTACCATGCTGACCACCAGACAACCATGCTGATAACTACACAACCATGCTGACCACCAGACAACCATGCTGACCACCAGACAACCATGCTGACCATGAGACAACCATGCTAACCAGTACACTACTATGCTGGCCAACAGACAACCATGCTGACCACTATAGAACCATGCTGACCACCAGACAACCATGCTGACCACCAGACAACCATGCTGACCACTAGACAACCATGCTGACCATGAGACAACCATGCTGACCAGTACACTACTATGCTGGCCAACAGACAACCATGCTGACCACTATAGAACCATGCTGACCACTGGACAACTATGCTGACCACCATGCAACCTTGCTAATTACTGCTAACATGCTGACCACTGCACTACCATGCTTACCACCATGCAACTATGCTGACCACTGGACAACCATGCTGACCACTACACTACCATGCTGACCACCAGACAGCCATGCTGATCACTACACTACCATGCTGACCACCAGACAACCATGCTGACCACCATACAACCCTGCTGACCACCAGACAACCATACTGACCACTACACTACCATGCTGACCACCAGAAACCATGCTGACCACTACACTACCATGCTGACCACCAGACATCCATGCTGACCACCAGACAAACCATGCTGACCACCAGACAACCATGCTGACCATTACACTACCATGCTGACCACCAGACAACCATGCTGACCATTACACTACCATGCTGACCACCAGACAACCATGCTGACCACTACACTACCATGCTGACCACCAGACAACCATGCTGATAACTACACAACCATGCTGACCACCAGACAACCATGCTGACCACCAGACAACCATGCTGACCATGAGACAACCATGCTAACCAGTACACTACTATGCTGGCCAACAGACAACCATGCTGACCACTATAGAACCATGCTGACCACCAGACAACCATGCTGACCACCAGACAACCATGCTGACCACTAGACAACCATGCTGACCATGAGACAACCATGCTGACCATGAGACAACCATGCTGACCAGTACACTACTATGCTGGCCAACAGACAACCATGCTGACCACTATAGAACCATGCTGACCACCAGACAACCATGCTGACCATGAGACAACCATGCTGACCATGAGACAACCATGCTGACCAGTACACTACTATGCTGGCCAACAGACAACCATGCTGACCACTACACAACCATGCTGACCACCAGACAACCATGCTGACCACCAGACAACCATGCTGACCACTACACTACCATGCTGACCACCACACTACCATGTTGACCACTACACTACCATGTTGACCACTACACTATCATGCTGACCACCAGACAACCATGCTGACCACCAGACAACTATGCTGACCACCAGACAACCATGCTGACCACTACACTATCATGCTTACCACCATGCAACTATGCTGACCACTGGACAACCATGCTGACCACTACACTATCATGCTTACCACTGCATAACCATGCTGACCATTGTACTACCATGCTGACCACTTCACAACCATGTTGACCACTGTGCAACCATGCTGACCACTGTGCTACCATGGTGTATGCACTAAAAATTCACCTGTTCACTAACTCATATTAGGAGTCAATCCGAGGTCATGATTTGCAACAGCAATTTGAAGTGTATTGTTTCTGACTGATTTATAATTGAAAATTCCATCACATGTCAGCATACAGATTATCAGAACTGACATAGAAATGCAGTAATTAAATACAAGCAACATATTTTACTTACTCCTGACTTTAAGAACTTCAAATACTGGAGACATTCTAAGTGAAGTTGGTGAATCTGGGGCAATATTTGAGTTACTTCAAGTCTCGCGTGACATATAAAGAGATATTAGTTGTAAATTCTCCAGAAGGCTAAGTTATAACCCTTAAGTCCAATGCACTGTCAATAAGGTCTTCTGACTCCTGAATAGGGTGTGCATCTATCAGAATGAAGTGGTACAGAGACTACTTCTGACCCAAAATAGTGCTCTATTTCCCCTCCTTAGCCCCAGAAACTAGCCTGGTGTGTAAGACCGGCGCTGGAGCTTCACATCTGCAGAAAGATGTATTCAGAAGTAACCAGGTCATACCAGCTCTGTGGTGATGGGGTTACAAACGCAATTTGTAATCCCACTTACTGCATTCGAAATACAGCTGCAGGCAATTTAGAATCAGACCCCTTGCTTGGTTTCTATACAGTGGTATGAGTGCTGGTCGTTCAGAAAGCAGTGGCAAACTACTAGACGTAAACTTGCCCAGGAATCACAAACAGTCAAAATGTTCTGGAGTTGACTATATCCTGTAAAGTATATGCAACTAACTTTAAACCCGGTCGTGATTCAGCACAGCACATAGTGGCACATATATACTGGCTCTGATTGGCTGTTAATAATTCCTCCACGGGTTTTTAGACATTTCATTGCCGAGAGACTCCAATTCAATGTCCAAGGGATATATTAAGAGATAATTGTTTTCTTGGGAAATTAATGTGGTGGTTTTACTTTTTCATTCCACATGTACAGAAAGAGATTTACTTGCTATATTCTACTGCCCACTACACTATGGCTGACTCTCTATGTTGTCCAACTGTTTAGATAACATATATAATCCCTCCTTAACATCCAGAAAGCACTGGCAAACTACTGAACTAACACTGCCAAGTAAATAACAAACAACCAATGAATGTTGGGGTTGACTGCAACATCCTGTAAAGGACATGCAACTAACTTTGACATTACAGCTCGCCATTCATTGTCACACCTCACACAGCATTACCTTCATCCTATATCTGAAACAGCTACTCACCCAGACATGTTGTCCCGTCTGTGTCTAGTCTGTAGCCAGGATAACAAGAACACTGGAAATCTCCTACTGTATTGGAGCAATTCTGGCTGCAGGGAGAGTTACCTCCATTGTTACATTCATTGAAATCTGAGGTTAAGAACCAATAGATTTTACCAAGACAAATATTTAACAGAAATTTTGTATAGGAAATTTGTGGAAATCAAAGTAATTATAATTAGTAACACACTTAGAAATATGAACTTTAGTTACAAATTATCCATGTCTATCTGTTGAGGTATAATCCTTACACTCTAGACAAACCCATAGGTTCTCAGATCCTCTTCCTAACATGCATCAGTGTCCGGCGGCTAATAGTGACAGGTCTGTGTTGGTTGATGGGGTCCCTGGTTCTTCCAGTGTGCCTCTCATGTCTGGCTGTGCCAATTCTTACTCTCAAGTCTTTCATTCTGGACAATGATGAGGATTCACTGGCATCAAAGTCCTCTGCTCTTGACATCTCTCTATGGGTATTAATAACATCGGCACCATCCATGGGCTGGCCAACTGAAGGGGATGTGAGCCAGCATATGTATCAGTTTATCCATGTCTATTTTACTGTAGACAGGACGGACTGGCACAATGTAATAGTAACATTGGGTTGCGAGTGTAGAGAATGGGCAGTGAGCTGCACAGAGTTTGAGGTGCAACAACTGATCCAGAGTAATACACATCAAGGTGACATAGTGATCTATACTGATGGGTCAGTGGTGAGAAACAGAGTGGTTTTGGTTTCATTGCAAAGGCTAATGAACAATTCTTTAAAAAGGAGAGTATTGCATATGAGATTACGACTTCCAGCATGAGAATGGAGGTGGAAGCAGTCATAGTGGCATTCCATTGGTTAGAAGGCAACACACATTGTCTTCACCACGGACTCAAAGAGTATGCTTAGTAAAGTGGAGAAAGGAATGTTTCATGTGGAATGGATCACCTCGTTTCAGAGGTCACAGATTGAGAAGAACAACCTGATGTGCCCATTACATACCACCAAAAGAATGATCAAATCAGTCAGAAGGCCACCAAACTCTACTCAAGACGACTACCACGTTATGGACAGACCAGAACAGGTCATTATTCTGTGCCTCAGAACAGGACACAATAGATTATGCAACCACATGTATACAAAATTCAAGATTGGTGACTCAGCCATGTGCACATGTGGTTTGGCGTCGTAGACAGCAGAGCACATACTCCAGGATTGCCCAAACTACAACATATCTAGGCAAACCTTCTGACCTAGAGAGATGACAGTGGAAGATAAACTCTATGGACCACTGAGTTAACTAAAAAAGACTGTTAGATTCATACAAGAGACAACACTGCAGTTATAGATATATTTCAGGCGAACGAAAGAAGAAGAAAAAGAGAGAATTGTATGGATATTTTGTCCTGGTCATGCGGGAAAATTAACAGGCTGATAGGCTGGCGGGGAATGCTCATGCACCTGTGGGACCAGGTGGAGAAACAGATTGAGAACCCGTTATGGAAAGGATGAGATTGCGGGGGATTGGCAGGTGTTCTGGTAGAATCTCAAAACTGAGAGGGAAGACCAACACAACTTTCAATCAAATAGCGGTGGGAACAATTAGTAGTTGACTCTTCGCTGGCTGTTGAACGAGGGGACAGAGCATGTATGGGAATGTCCTGAGTGCAGTGGTGTCGGCTCTTAGCTCAACTCAACAATATGTTTAGTGGAAATGTGCTCTTGGAGAAGTAATGCACAGAATACCATGGATAGATAGAAAAACAAACACAAAGATGTCTTGGGCATGTTACGATCAGAAACACACTTGAAAATTTAATGACAACTGGCAAACATGATGGGGAAAGAGCAATGAGGAAAAAAAAAGATAAACATCTGGAAGGCTTAGTCCCTTGGCATAACTGTGATAAGAACATAGACCTGATTGAAAACTTTAGTGACCATATGAGATGGTGAACCGGGACTTCCCGCACTTATTGACATGACACATGATGATGATGATAATGGAAAAAGACTTTATAATCACAATAAAATAAAATGTAATGTAATGTGGCTAAATAGGCTAGACCAGTGATTCTCAACCGGTGGGGAATCTCCCCCCTCCCCCCCCCCCACCCCAGGGTGGAATTTTAGGGTTTTCAGGGGGGGAATTAAGATTATTTTAAGATCGAATTAATACAAGAACCAGTTACTTGATATTGTTTTTCCCTCTAAATTTTACGGTTCTGTACTTCTCGCCCTAATGAAATTCGTTTTATAATGTAAGTAGACCCGCAAATCAAGTTTTATGTAGATGTCTAGACTTGTTCTAGTATGTGTTATTAAATTTAGCTTCCTTTTTTATGTATACTGTGTAAGGGTGGGGGGATTTATAGGGAGGAAATTCGAAAGTGGGGGAATGATGTTCTGAACATATGGTTAAAGGAGGCATGGGCCAAAAAAGGTTGAGAACCACTGGGCTAGACAAATTCCCTATACATGCCAGTTTTACTATTAAAGCAGTGTTTCCATATGAGAAACATGGAGAACAAGAGCAAGTAATATATTACATGGTATTGTAGACAATTCAAATTACTGTGTAAATATGTGTGTTGAATATTCAGCTTGAAGGATTTATCTAATTATTTCATATTGTGTGATTTCTGCAAGTACCTGACTAGATGCAGTGAAATATGACAGGCAACAAATCATGCAACCTATTGTTTGTGTCTTCATTATTCAAATAGTATATTATATTGGTATTGATCTAGTAGATACAGACTGAAGTATCATCTATCCCACAAGTTACAGATGGTTCCATCAGACATTTGTGTGTGTGGCAATAGCTCCAGGATGGTCAATCACATTCTACAGTCCTGCCAAACGTGCAATAATGAATGTAAACAAATATGGCATCACCCAGCTTCATTTCACCAAATACTAGCCAACTTTATCTAGCCAACTTCATTTCACCAAATACTAGCCAGCTTCATTTCACCAAATACTAGCCAACTTTATTTCACCAAATACTAGCCAACTTTATTTCACCAAATACTAGCCAACTGCATTTCACCAAAAACTAGCCAACTTCATTTCACCAAATACTAGCCAACTGCATTTCACCAAATACTAGCCAACTGCATTTCACCAAAAACTAGCCAACTGCATTTCACCAAAAACTAGCCAACTTCATTTCACCAAAAACTATTTCATGTCCTCTACAAGACATTGAAGTTAAACTGTCAACTTCAGCAGTTTCTGGCCATTTGTGATTTCTTGGCAAGTTTATGTTCAATAGTTTGCCATTGCTTTCTGTAGCTATGTTTTGAACATGATATGTGACATTATGAATTGTGTTTGTAACCCCTTCAAGTGCCGGCTTGATTATCAACACATTTGAAAGAAGTACTTTTATTGACATTACATGTGAAGATATGTTACCTTCACATTTGGTTGGATCACTGCCACTGATCTTGTATCCATTGTTACAGCCACACACCACTCTACCATTGTTCACTTCACAATAATGCTGACACCGTTGGCAAAGAGTTGAAACAGTAGCAGCTGAAATAGACAGCAAATAAACAAGTTAGTTGCATATCATTTGCAGGATGTTGCAGTCAACCCCAGCATGTTTTGGCTGTTTGTGATTTCTTAACAAGTAGACAGCGAATATAGAGAGTCTTTACTAACAAAGATGTAACCAAAAGCAGGAATATCATCATCATCACCATCATCAGCATGCAGAACATGCTGTGCAGAATGACATGCTCTTCATGCCCCCCCCCCCCCCCCCCCCCCCCCCCCCCCCCCCCCCCCCCCCCCACTGAATGGTTTCTCAATCTCTGGCCATTTCGCCTGTCCCATGCACCTTCATGCTCAGGGCATATTCAATATCTTGTGTCCATCTTCATGGCCCACTGAATGGTTTCTCAATCTCTGGCCATTTCTCCTGTCTCATGCACCTTCATGCTCAGGGAATCTTCAATATCTTGTGTCCATCTTCATGGCCCACTGAATGGTTTCTCAATCTCTGGCCATTTCTCCTGTCTCATGCACCTTCATGCTCAGGGCATCTTCAATATCTTGTGTCCATCTTCGTGGCCCACTGAATGGTTTCTCAGTCTCTGGCCATTTCTCCTGTCCCATGCACCTTCATGCTCAAGGCATCTTCAATATCTTGTGTCCATCTTCATGGCCCACTGAATGGTTTCTCAGTCTCTGGCCATTTCTCCTGTCCCATGCACCTTCATGCTCAAGGCATCTTCAATATCTTGTGCCCATCTTCATGGCCCACTGAATGGTTTCTCAATCTCTGACCATTTCTCCTGTCCCATGCACCTTCATGCTTAAGGCATCTTCAATATCTTGTGTCCATCTTCATGGCCCACTGAATGGTTTCTCAGTCTCTGGCCATTTCTCCTGTCCCATGCACCTTCATGCTCAAGGCATCTTCAATATCTTGTGTCCATCTTCATGGCCCACTGAATGGTTTCTCAATCTCTGGTCATTTCTCCTGTCCCATGCACCTTCATGCTCAGGACATCTTCAATATCTTGTCCATCTTCATGGCCCACTGAATGGTTTCTCAATCTCTGGTCATTTCTCCTTTCTCATGCACCTTCATGCTCAAGGGATCTTCAATATCTTGTGTCCATCTTCATGGCCCACTGAATGGTTTCTCAATCTCTGGCCATTTCTCCAGTCTCATGCACCTTCATGCTCAGGGCATCTTCAATATCTTGTGTCCATCTTCATGGCCCACTGAATGGTTTCTCAATCTCTGGTCATTTCTCCTGTCTCATGCACCTTCATGCTCAGGGAATCTTCAATATCTTGTGTCCATCTTCATGGCCCACTGAATGGTTTCTCAATCTCTGGCCATTTCTCCTGTCTCATGCACCTTCATGCTCAGGGCATCTTCAATATCTTGTGTCCATCTTCGTGGCCCACTGAATGGTTTCTCAATCTCTGACCATTTCTCCTGTCCCATGCACTTTCATGCTCAAGGCATCTTCAATATCTTGTGTCCATCTTCATGGCCCACTGAATGGTTTCTCAATCTCTGGTCATTTCTCCTGTCCCATGCACCTTCATGCTCAAGGCATCTTCAATATCTTGTGTCCATCTTCATGGCCCACTGAATGGTTTCTCAATCTCTGACCATTTCTCCTGTCCCATGCACTTTCATGCTCAAGGCATCTTCAATATCTTGTGTCCATCTTCATGGCCCACTGAATGGTTTCTCAATCTCTGGTAATTTCTCCTGTCTCATGCACCTTCATGCTCAAGGGATCTTCAATATCTTGTGTCCATCTTCATGGCCCATTGAATGGTTTCTCAATCTCTGGCCATTTCTCCTGAACCATGCACCTTCATGCTCAAGGCATCCTCAATATCCTGTGTACATCTTCATACTGGTAGACTTCTGCCTCTGTTTTCAGGTACTATCAATGTACTCTACAAGCCACTGTGACATTCAATAATGCCAAAATATTCCAGTTTCTAAGGCATGATGCTGTATATCAGCCAATTCTTCGATGTTCTGGTCTTGAAGAATGCCAGGATTTTTCTTCTTTTTGGTCCACAATTTTCTAATAACTTTTCTATAACATTTAAACCCACAAGTCCCAGTTTTCTTCTTTAATGAATATAAATGGAAACTGTCCATGACTCACATCCACATGTTGCCACAAGAAAAGTGCACATTCTCAAACATTTTATCTTGTTTGCTGGTGTTGCTCCATTGGTATTTAATACCCAGGAATACATTTACTAAAATATGATTTTAGTTTTCCTCTGTTGCTGTTTTCTCTTGTCTTTCTGATGGGCACCTTCCAGCAAGTACACTTTTTTGTGTGTCATTTGTTCATCGCTTGTATGATCTGCTCAAGTTTACAATGCTGAACTTGTTAATGTCTATTTCATGTTAAGCCATCCCTATTTTCAGTCATTCACTCAGTCTTTCACCTTGAGTTTTAAAAGGTAATCCCCTAACAACTACTTACACGGTATATCAGATTTAAACAACAAAAACAGCAGTAGCAACTAAATATATCTGATTTAAACAACAAAAACAGCAATAATAACTACATAGATCATCATAATCGTCATCAAGTGCCCTGCCAGCTGGTGTAGGCATTCATGGCTCTCCACAGATCTCGGTCTTTCGTGTTCTGGAGAAATCCTGCTGATGATCTTCTTCCATGCCACCATCTCAAGCCGTCCAGCATCATTTCTCTTGGTCTGCCTCTCTTCCCCTCGATCTTTCCACTTGTCACAATGTTCTCCAATGCCTCAACTACATGTATCAGATTTAAATAATACAAACAGCAATAACAACCACATATATCAGATATAAATAACAAAAACAGCAGTAACAACTACGTATATCAGATTTAAAATTTAAAAAAAAACTTGGTCTGCACACTAGTCGTGATATCTAGGACAGGTATCCTTTATATCAGCTCTTTAAATCCATCCAGGGTGTACCAGTAATAATTATAAGCGTTATGAGAGTTCATTAATTTTAAAGTATTTATTTATAAGAATAAATATAACCTTCATAAACTATACTGGCTCTGTGACGGAAAGGGTTATGGATGCAATCTGCAGTCCTGTATTCCACAACTGAAACACAGCTGCTGACGATTTAGAAGCAGACTGCCTTGTGTTTATTTTTATATAGTGGTATGAGTGCCGGTCATTCAAAAAGCAATGGTAAACTACTTAACGTAAATTGCCAAGAAATCACAAACAGCTAAAAGTGCTGGAGTTAACTGCAACATCCTTTAAAAGAATATAAACTAACTTTCTTTCATAAATGATGGATCAAAATGAAACCTTACTCATCTCGCATGTCTTACGATCACTGCTTAATCTGTAACCCCGTTTGCATGAACACATGTAGCTTCCAAAAGTGTTTGTGCATTTGTGTGCACAGACAAATGCTCTCTCTTCACATTCATTAATATCTGCGGAAAAATTGACAAAAAACAAAACAAAATGTATAACATATGTGAGATGAAGGATGAAGAAATAAAATGCACTTTAAATAGGAGCTTGGTAACTACCAAATTACAATTGTATTTACTATGTTCACTAGTCGAAATTAATCACCAACTTTGTCGACTTTCAAAAAGCCTTCGACAGTATCCACCGTCCTTCACTTTGGAATCTACTTAACATCTACGGTTTTCCTACCAAATATACCGACGTCATAAAATCTTTCTACAAAGAGACACGTTGCTGCGTAAGAACAGAAACAGGCAACTCTGACTGGTTCTCAGTCGAAACAGGAGTGAAACAGGGTTGTGTCTTATCACCGATGCTCTTTGCAATAGCTATCGATTGGGTCATGCGTAAATGCACAAACAACACAAATATGGGTATCCATTGGGTTGACAAAATTCTAGAAGACCTGGACTTTGCTGACGACATAGTGCTTTTGAGTTCAACACACCCGGATGCCCAAGAGAAAATAAACCACCTCCAAAATGTTTCAGGGCAAATTGGTCTCCAAATTAACACCACAAAAACAAAGACTATTGATCTTACCAACAGTTCAGATGACACCAAATTGAACAGCTATGTTCTTGAAAAGGTCAACAGCTTCACATACCTAGGAAGCAAAATGACATCTACAGGGGACTCAACACCAGAACTATCATCTAGAATCGCACTGGCATCTGGTGCCTTCAATAAACTGTCAAACATCTGGAAGTCAAAGACACTCCGCAAACACACAAAACTTTAAATCTTCAACTCTTGTGTGATTCCAGTGTTAACGTATGGATGTGAAAGTTGGAAATCAACGGTAGCTTTAGATAAAAAAATTAGATAATTTTGAGAACAAATGTCTTAGAAGACTTCTAAACATCCACTGGACAGACTTCAGAACCAATACGCAAATAAGACAAGAGACTAAGCAAGATACAGTATCCAATTTCATAAGAAGACGCCGTTGGAACTACATCGGCCATGTACTCAGAATGGACAAGACAAGACTCCCCTACCAAGCCCCCATATGGTCACCAGTAGGAAAAATAAAACGGGGAAGACCAAGAGAGACCCTGCGTAGAACCATCATTAGAGAAGGCTCATTCAATGGCCAAGTAAATATCCAAGATCTACAACAGCCAAGCATGGAGAGTCAGGACTTCTGCCTATGCGCCGCCTTCGGCTCAAGAGGAAAGACTAACTAACTAACTAACTTAGCAACAAATTGAATGCATGTCCAAGTAGAAGCCGGGTTAAATATTACAAAACAGCACAGTTCAGGGGTCAAATGAGCCTAAAAATGTTCACATAAACATCAATTAGGGAACCCTTTGAGGCCACTAAGACAGTTCATAAATAAACACACATGTTGTTTTTGCTCACAGAAGTAGAAGAAAAACTAGAGGCTAGAGAACATACTAGGCAACATAACAATTGAAACCTAGAATTACCATTGGGGAATCGAACCTGTCACCTCCAAATGATGACGGCATCTAGCTGCAGGATGCAAGTGTGCTTCAACGCATGACCAACTAGACACCCCTAACAAAGCTGTCTTCATTAGCCAGGTGTCTATCATCCACTTAAACCCACAACAATGAAACATGAACAAAATTTGTATCTAACCGTTGAGATAGCACTGTGACATATTCATTGGAATGCCCATCTATTTTTGCCTATAGTAAATATATTCATATTAGAATTTATATAAAAATAGTTATCGTTGTACATTTTAAGTCTACCACCAAACCAAGTGGGTTGGCTGTATTTGGTCAAGTTCAGCCTATTAAGTGTAGTGGCTACAAAAGGCCAGCCAGGTTTTTCTGGCTTGCCGAATCCGTCATTCATCTCAGCCATTTAGTTCAAACAATGCTGTGGGAACCAGCTGCCTGTACGATTTAGTCCACTATCCACATTTTACATGCTTTACAAAATTATTACTCGGCTCCAGTTAGCCTTCACTTATAGTAAAACAAAACAGTAATACTAGCGGCACCTACCCCACAGCTGGTATGTGTTCATGAGATAGAGATTGTTATGCATCTCATCGCTGATAGCAGCTACACCTGTCTGCAACACTACAACTAATCAACAAACAACTACCTACACCTCAATCACCAATTGTTTTTCTTCGTGGCTTACTTGCCACATAAATATTGTGACCTAAAGTACCCGTCATAGATTTAAGTGCAAAGTCGCACCAAAATTATATTAAGGTCTAGAAATGAACATTGTCCTATAAATATCAGACCCAGTACTTAGACTGTAGTACTCATAACCAAATACGACTCCGGTTCAACCCAAGTTATCCAGTCTGGAGAGTAGCGACACTCATCGACGAAGAAGGAGCAGAGACCTGACTTTGAGAACCACTACTGCCAGCTGCAAAGACAGGAAGCGGAAGATAAGTGGCACGAATCCCATCTGCCACACCTGTACTACCAAATAGTATTCGGCCAGGGGCCAGTTATACAGTCTATGATTACTAAAATAGCTCTACAACATAGTAGAACATAACATCTATCCACCTAAGGAAAAGTACAGTAATAGGTAATATAGTAGGAAGAAAGTGATATATGCAATCCACTAGATTTGTCAGTGTTGTCTCCTGTGGCAAGCACTCAGTATTTTATAAATAAATCAGTGTTGTACTGAGATTTAAACTTTCAACCATCGATTCTGTTTTAATATTTAAAAAAAATAGAATAGAGATTCAGGGTGACAGAGAGAAAGGTTGTAACTTTACTAATTGTCTTCCTATCTCCATGTTGTGAGAAAGAGGAAGACTGGGGGATCTTTCACTACTCAGCACATTGTAGCGGGGTAATTAGGTTTGTTATCTTTCTATAAAGTATTGCTGTTCATCTTACTTAACTTAGCCTGGTCATTGTTAGAATACTAGATCATTCCTGGGGCCTGTACTTTCATACAACCTAGATCTACGAGCCAATTCAATCTTGTCTACAGCAGTGAATAGTCTTTCTTTGTGAAAGTCTACTTGTCGCTACTTTGGTGTGAGAAATCTATCAGATAGTCAGCGCTACACTACAAGCACCACAGGTCTCAGAATGTTTATTGTTCACATTATCAAATCCCTTAGTATAGACTACACAGCACAAATATATATGTTTTTGTGGCGTCTCTACTGATCTCATAATTCCACTTATTGTGTTTGAAGCACAGCTGTGGGCGATTTAGCAGCTGACCGTCTTGCGTTGGTTTCCCCATACAAAGGTAAGAGTGCCAGTAGTTTAGAAAGCAATGGTAAACTACTGAATGTAAACTTGCCAAGAGATTGCAAATAGCCAAAAAAATGCTGTGGTTGACTGTGACGTCCTGAAAAGTATATGCAACTAACTTACTGATCTCCTTATTAGGAAAAGCCACTGGGGCTGAATAGAGCACACAATGAGAAAAAATGTGATAGTGTAACTAGAATGTTCCTTCTCTGAATCCCACAGGGTGAAATTAATAGTGGGGGACCTAAAATAGAATTAAAGACAGAATGACATGGGGCTGCTCATAGAAGAACTAAGAAATAGAAAATCAGAAATGAAAAAAAAAACAGGACTAAAGTGGGGATTATAGCAGCGCTGGATTTTATTAGAAGGCAGCAAGTCAAATGGTTTGACCATGTAACTAGGTTACCAACTAACAATATACAATAGCAAGCAATCATGTACAGACCAGATGGAAGCAGAGGAAGAGGCCGACCACGTAAACGATGGACAGAGGGAATAGCACGTAAACAATGGACAGAGGGAATAGCCGAGTCCATGGGAATCTCGATACATGAAGCCCATGAACGGACACTCTCAGCCTGTTTATACTTCACCTCAACACCGCAAAGTACAAGAGTAACAAGATGAGATGAGATGAGAGATATGGGGAACATAAATTGAGCTGCAGATGGCTAAAGGACTGCCTGGCATGAGTTGTTTGATCTCTACCTTAATGGGGGATAAAAGGGCAAAATAGAAGTAGTGAAATCTTGGAAAGCTATAAATAAAATGTGTATAATCCATAGCTACATGATTTAAATTTTATTTACAATAACTAAGTATAATGCAAGAATAAAAATTGTTACCAAGGCATTTGTTACCGCCTGCTCGATTCAGTCTAAAGCCAGGTCTGCAACTACAAATGTAGGATCCATACGTGTTGATGCACTCTTGATCACACATAGCTCTGTCTAGACATTCATCTATATCTGTTACAGAAAATTCAATACCCAGACTTATAAAATGTATCTTAATTTTGTTAAACTCATTTTTTGGGCATGATCTGCATAATAAAGTTGTTCAGACATCATGTTAAAAGCCAGGTATCACACACACATGAAATCATAATATGGACCATATCAAGCCAGAGGTCACAAAATATTTCTGAGATATGCAGATATCAATTTTATAGCAGATTTTGAAAGTTGTTGGGAATCCACTCTTGACAAGATGGTGGAGGAGAGCGAGAAGAAAGGATTGTCAATATGCTGAATGTACAGTAGTTTTCAATAATGCACTAACTTTAATGTGCTGCGCTGTGCGTGTGCGTGTGTGCGCATGTAGTGCCTACAAGGTGTGGACTGCACCTGGCCCTTTAGCCAGTAGGATTAAGTTCAAAGTTCATCTAGCCTCTCCCAGGATGGGGGAAAAGTGAAAATTAGAAGCCTGCCAATGACCCTCAGACTACACAAGTCAACCCCACCTCCCTTTAGTATAGACCGGGAAACCCTGAGCCCTGGGTATGGGCAAACGGGGCACTGTCTCGCCAGGTGGGACGAATTCCCCTTGGACAGATTTTTTTGTTCTAAACATGCGACTGGCCACCAAGCCAGCAGGGAATTTTCATATTGTTCATAGTTTTCTTAAACATTCATTGTGCTGGTGCTGAGGTTAGGGGTTCAACCCCTACACCGGACAGCTGGATTAAACTGTTGACCTGTCGTCTTTGACTTGGGGACGTAAATTACAAGTACCTCTGAAGTCAGAGTGGATTCACCTGTTGGCGAGGGACACTGTTAATAGGGAAAGCTAACCCACACTCAAAATTCAGTACATCACTACTATAAATAGTATGTATGGACTACACTTGAGTACAAAGCGAGTGAACGCAAAAACAAAATATATTGCTCATAGAAAAATAAAAACAAAAAATATTGCTCATAGAAAAATTAAGAAGCATAATCGGACTGGTCAAGAAGAGTAAATCAGATATGAAAATATCATGACTAAAGGGGGGGTTATAGCAGTGCTAGATTTTATCAGAAAACAGCAAGTTAAATGGTTTGGCCATGTAACTAGATTACCAACTAACAGTATACCATAACAAGCAATGATCTACAGACTAAATGGAAGCAGAAGAAGAGGCCGACCACGTAAACAATGGACAGAGGGTTTAGCAGAGTCCATGGTAATTTTGATACTTGAAGCCCATAAATGGGCACTCTCCTACTGTTAATGCTTCACTTTGACACCACAAGGTACAAGAGGAACAAGATATATATATATATATATATATATATATATATATATATATATATATATATATATATATATATATATATATATATATTTACTGTACAATTTTCTGGTGTATCAGTGAAAGCATCTTCAAGTTGCTGTTGAAACTGAAAGCACTTTTCAGGATCATGAGTATTAATAATATTAATCCTGGGGCTAGATTTGTGTTTAGCTGTGTAGATTCTCTTTGGTCTCAGTCTAACCCTTGCAACAACCAAAGAATGATCCGTATCACAGTCAGCACTGTGGTAACTACGAGTCAATGATATATGGTTCAGATGTTGTCTCCGTGTGATGATGAAGTCCAGCTGGTGCCAATGGCCGGATCTTGGATGTTTCCATGTGACCTTATGCATCTCTTTTGTGTTAAAAAAAAGAGTTTGTAATACATAGGTCATTACTGGTGCAATGCTCCAGCAGCCTTTGCCCATTTTCATTCATGCGACCGATGTTGTATTTTCCAAGGCACACTGGCCATGAACTTGAGTCCTTGCCCACACGAGCATTGAAATCACCGAGCATATAAATGTAGTCAGATTTTGGAACTGCCTTGATCACAGAGTCTAACTCCTCATAGAACAAATCCTTCACATCATCAGAGGAATCGAGTGTCGGTGCATATGCAGTAATAATGGTGGCAAACCCAAAAGAGGTTGCCAAGCGCAGGGATAATAGTCTTTCATTTCCTCCTGCTGGAATTTCAATCATTCCCAGTAGCGAATTCTTCACTGCAAAGCCCACACCGTGTTGCCTTTTTTCTGCCTGCCCTCTACCCTTCCAGAAAAAGGTGTAGTTGTTTTCCCTGAGTGACCCTTCCTCAATACAGTATGCTGTGCCAAAGTCTCCTCTTTTAAACAATGTAGAATCAGATATCACTAGTATACTACACAAATACTACCTCTGTATAGTTCATACACATTTGGCTCAAGATTTAAAACTTCAACTCATTCCAATGTATAACTGGACCACAAGCCATCGTACATTTAGGGAGATTATATATATATATATATATATCCATTGGCACCTTGCCGTCTTGACAGACGATAGTTTGTGCTTTAAAAAGGCATAATAACTTTTAACTATGGCGGTAGCGAGTGTGACTGATAAGGCCAATTTGCGCTGTAAATGTCCGTTCACAGTGGGTGCATGTGAACACGTGGTCATTTCCACCATCATGCACCATCTTACGTCTCAAACGCTTGGTGTGTGACTTTTCTGCAATAATTTTCTCCTTTGACTTTATTCCATTTCTGATATTTGCCCTCCATGCAACACGTTCAGCGGCGACTTGCTCCCAATGTGCATTATCAATGCCTGTATCAATCATGTCCCGCTTACACACATCTTTGTATCGTAGTAGAGGCCGACCCTGAGATCTCTTACCCATCTGTAATTCACCAAAAAAGATATCCTTTGGTATTCTACCATCATCCATCCTCCTAAGAGTATCTAAGTCTACGAAGACTGAGCATGGAATAAACTGTCACACAACCTGATCTTTCCAATACTTCAGTATTTGTGATTTTGTCTTGCCACTTAATACCAAGAATTCTTCGCAGACACCGCATATGAAAGCTGTTTAAATTGTTCTCTTGGTGTGAGTAAGTTGTCCAGGTTTCACTGCCATAGAGAAGAGTACTAAGGACACAGGCTTGATAGACAAGGACTTTTGTTTTGGCAGTAAGCTTCCTGTTCTCCCAGACTCTTTTTCTTAACCTGTTCATTGTTGTTGCTGCCTTACCAATCCGGATGTTGATTTCCTGATCTAGGGATAATTTGCTATTTACCACTGATCCTAGATATGTAAAATGGTCTACTATCTCTAGTTCGGCGTCGTCAATAAAGATTGATGGTACCTCATGTGCACCTTGTGACATAATCTGTGTCTTCTTTTTGCTAATTGTTAAACCAAATTCAGAACAAGCATTGGAGAATGCAGATAGTAGACATTGCAATTCTTCCTCTGGGTCGTAACTGCAGCATCATCTGCAAAAAGCAACTCTCTGATCAGTACCCTCCTAATTTTGGTCTTAGCCTTCAATCTCTGAGCATTGTAGAGGCCGCCATCCTGATCACGAAATGCATATTTCAGTAGAAGTGAAAAGTATATTCCAAAGAGGGTGGGAGCTAGTACACAACCTTGCTTAACTCCACTCTTGATTTCAAATTCTTCAGAAGTTGCACCATCAAACTTGATTATAACCTTCATGCCTGTGTGGAACGATTCCACAATGGACAGAAGAGTTGGTGGGCAGCCAATCTTCTTTAGTGCCTTGAACAGACCCTCACGACTGACCAAATCAAATGCCTTTGTGAGGTCGATGAAGGCAATAAACAGTGGTTGATTCTGTTCACGGCATTTTTCTTGCATTTGTCGCAATGAGAATATCATATCAGTGGTAGACCGGTTCTGTCGAAAGCCACACTGTGATTCGGGGTAGACTTGATCTCCTAGGACTTGAAGTCTGCGCAGAACAATTCTGGCAAATACTTTTCCAACAATACACAGAAGTGAGATACCCCTATAGTTGTTGCAGTCGCTCCGATCGCCCTTGTTCTTGTACAGTGTTATGATGCTTGAATCTTTGAAATCCTGTGGGACTTGTCCTTCTCGCCAGCATAGCTCTATTAGCTGGTGGATCTGTATAGTGAGTGTGTCTTGCCCACTCCTGATAACCTCTATTGGAATCCCATCCTTACCTGGAGCCTTGCCAGATGCAAGTTCATTTATAGCACACTTAACTTCTGTTATGGTGGGAAGTGTGTCCAGGTGGTCAAGAGTTGGTAGAGCCTCTATGGCGTTGAGGGCATCATCCGCTAGTTTGGTCTCACTTGAGTAAAGCTCCAAATAGTGCTCTACCCATCTGTCCATCTGCTGTTTCTTATCAGTGATGACTTCTCCAGTCAAGGTTTTCAATGGTGCACTTCTTTTGATCACTGGACCACAGGCTTTCTTTATTCCTTCATACATGCTTCTTATGTCTCCCTTATCACTTGCGATTTGAATGGACTCACATAACTTGATCCAATAATCATTTGCACACTGCCTGGCAGCCTTTTGCACATCCTTCCTAGCTTGCCTTAGCTCACTCAGAGTGTTACGCGTTGGTCTTTCCTTGTTTCTTAAGAGAGCTTTCTTCTTTTATCAATCAGGGGCTGCAGAGTCTCGCTGTTGGCCGCAAACCAGTCCTGCCTCTTATGATCCACAGTGCCGTAAACCCCTACGGCAGTTTTATAAAGAGTTTCCTTAATTTGACCCCACTTTTCATTTACTGTACAATTTTCTGGTGTATCAGTGAAAGCATCTTCAAGTTGCTGTTGAAACTGAAAGCACTTTTCAGGATCATGAGTATTAATAATATTAATCCTGGGGCTAGATTTGTGTTTAGCTGTGTAGATTCTCTTTGGTCTCAGTCTAACCCTTGCAACAACCAAAGAATGATCCGTATCACAGTCAGCACTGTGGTAACTACGAGTCAATGATATATGGTTCAGATGTTGTCTCCGTGTGATGATGAAGTCCAGCTGGTGCCAATGGCCGGATCTTGGATGTTTCCATGTGACCTTATGCATCTCTTTTGTTTTAAAAAAAGAGTTTGTAATACATAGGTCATTACTGGTGCAATGCTCCAGCAGCCTTTGCCCATTTTCATTCATGCGACCGATGTTGTATTTTCCAAGGCACACTGGCCATGAACTTGAGTCCTTGCCCACACGAGCATTGAAATCACCGAGCATATAAATGTAGTCAGATTTTGGAACTGCCTTGATCACGGAGTCTAACTCCTCATAGAACAAATCCTTCACATCATCAGAGGAATCGAGTGTCGGTGCATATGCAGTAATAATGGTGGCAAACCCAAAAGAGGTTGCCAAGCGCAGGGATAATAGTCTTTCATTTCCTCCTGCTGGAATTTCAATCATTCCCAGTAGCGAATTCTTCACTGCAAAGCCCACACCGTGTTGCCTTTTTTCTGCCTGCCCTCTACCCTTCCAGAAAAAGGTGTAGTTGTTTTCCCTGAGTGACCCTTCCTCAGCGAGGCGAGTCTCCTGCAGGCCAGCAATATCAATGTTAAGACGATTGAGTTCGGCATCAATCACAGCCGTTTTTCTCACATCGTCAATATTGGTCAAGTCAGTGGAAAATCCTGGACACATGGTTCTCACGTTCCAGGTTGCAAGCCGTAGCTTGAGGTTTCTATTTTTATTTTTGTTTGAACCTGGTGCATTGGTTTTACAGCCTGCGATTCAGATTTTGTCCTAGCCCCAAGCACCCATTGAAGCAGGCAGGCTGTGGCGGATCAGCACCCAATTGGCTGGGGGCTGCCCAGCTTGAGGCGGGCGGTAGCTGATCAGTGACACCTATAGGTGTCTCCCACCGTCAGAGGCAACGCGTGGCGCCCCATGTCTACGCCAACTGACAAGGACTTATAACCCGTAACAGTTGCCTCTCGCTTTGATTCCGAGACCAGTTAAGACCAGGGATGGAGTTATTGCCTCTCCATAGCACAAAGCCTGGGCTAAAATATAGAGATCATGTGTTGCCCATGCAGCATGATCCCTCTCTCGGCCCGCCTAGTTCACTCCAGAGGAAAGGTGACACCCCTACATCTGGAACAAGACAAGCTGCAGAAGCTGCCGGATCAGCAAAGCAATGCTCTAACTGTCCGCCTGTCGGAGCTTCGATCCTAGACCAGTCGCCAACCAAGGCTTAGGGCCTGGTCTGCCCTGCCATGACAATTTTGTCTTTAGCTTGCATTTCCTCGCACCAGGGTAAGGCTTGTACCCTCCCAATTGCGCTCTTCCGCCCGAAGCCGTTGGCACAATGTGGGGTGTCGGGTTTGGTAAGCGTCGCCCAACGTTCGGCGCTAACAGAGACCAGGTAGTACCGTCTACTGTTATACGGTAGCTCAGTCATATCTGACTAAGACCTGACTGAATATATATATATATATATATATATATATATATCTCATATATGAGAGAGAGAGAGAGAGAGAGAGAGAGAGGAGAGAGAGAGGAGAGAGAGAGAGAGAGAGAGAGAGAGAGAGAGAGAGAGAGAGAGAGAGAGAGAGAGAGAGGAGAGAGAGAGGAGAGAGAGAGAGAGAGAGAGAGAGAGAGAGAGAGAGAGGAGGGGCTTTAAATGAAAACCATAAAAGTGTGATAGAATACAATAGGCGTGCCATTGTCTTGTAACCTGTCAATATTGATATTAAGGAAGTTAAGCATGTGATATCACGATGTATCAACACGTAATATTATAAGGGCAGTTTAAAGATGGCTGCCCCACTTTTGACATGCACCAATCATTCATTTGATCAGTGAAGCGGTGAAACCTATGGAAATTCATTGGCGTATGAAGGTCCAGTATGGTGATGCACGACTGTCAATCCAGTAAGTGCATGAGTAGAGTAGGAAGTTTCAAAACGGTGTCACTTCTGTGACAGACTTTTCGGTCTGATGAAGAGGTACAGCAGGTGGTGCCCAAGTGGTAACACAAGTGACCAAGAGAAATTCTTTCTACAAGAATCCATGCACCTTATCGGCACTTGAATATTTGCATTGAACGCAGTGGTGAATACATCGAAATATGATACATTTATTCTTTACTTTTTCAGGATATATTCACCCCAATAAAACCACACGCATTTAAGGTTTTCATTTGAAGCCACCTCATATATACATATACATAGACACATTGCAGTATGTAAAGTAAAGGGCCCCTATTTGCTCCATAAAGTGTATTGGGAATAAGTTGTTAGCCCATATGTTTAGACCAACTGGTAATCGAGGGGTGATGAGGTCAATATCATGTTGGGTTATGAGGCCAATATCATGTTGGGTAAAGAGGTCAATATCATGTTGGGTGATGAGGTCAATATCATGTTAGGTGATGCGGTCAATATCATGTTGGGTGATGAGGTCAATATCATGTTGGGTGATGAGGTCAATATAATGTTGGGTAATGAGGTCAATATCATGTTGGGTGATGAGGTCAATATCATGTTGGGTGCTGTGGCCAATATCATGTTGGGTGATGAGGTCAATATCATGTTGGGTGATGAGGTCAATATCATGTTGGGTGATGAGGTCAATATCATGTTGGGTGATGAGGTCAATATCATGTTGGGTAATGAGGCCAATATCATGTTGGGTAATGAGGCCAATATCATGTTGGGTGTTGAGGTCAATATCATGTTGGGTGATGAGGTCAATATCATGTTTGGTGATGAGGTCAATATCATGTTGGGTGATGAGGTCAATATCATGTTGGGTGATGAGGCCAATATCATGTTGGGTGATGAGGTCAATATCATGTTGGGTGATGAGGTCAATATCATGTTGGGTGATGAGGTCAATATCATGTTGGGTGATGAGGCCAATATCATGTTGGGTGATGAGGTCAATATCATGTTGGGTGATGAGGTCAATATCATGTTGGGTGATGAGGTCAATATCATGTTGGGTGATGAGGTCAATATCATGTTGGGTAATGAGGTCAATATCATGTTGGGTGATGAGGTCAATATCATGTTGAGTGATGAGGTCAATATCATGTTGGGTGATGAGGTCAATATCATGTTGGGTGATGAGGTCAATATCATGTTGGGTGATGAGGTCAATATCATGTTGGGTGATGAGGTCAATATCATGTTGGGTGATGAGGTCAATATCATGTTGGGTGATGAGGTCAATACCATGTTGGGTGATGAGGCCAATATCATGTTGGGTGATGAGGTCAATATCATGTTGGGTGATATGTTCAATATCATGTTGGGTGATGTGTTCAATATCATGTTGGGTGATGAGGTCAATATCATGTTGGGTGATGAGGTCAATATCATGTTGGGTGATGAGGTCAATACCATGTTGGGTGATGAGGCCAATATCATGTTGGGTGATGAGGTCAATATCATGTTGGGTGATATGTTCAATATCATGTTGGGTGATGTGTTCAATATCATGTTGGGTGATGAGGTCAATATCATGTTGGGTGATGAGGTCAAAATAATGTTGGGTAATGAGGTCAATATCATGTTGGGTGATGAGGTCAATATCATGTTGGGTGATAAGGTCAATATCATGTTGGGTGATGAGGTCAATATCATGTTGGGTGATGAGGTCAATATCATGTTGGGTAATGAGGCCAATATCATGTTGGGTAATGAGGCCAATATCATGTTGGGTGATGAGGTCAATATCATGTTGGGTGATGAGGCCAATATCATGTTGGGTGATGAGGTAAATATCATGTTGGGTGATGAGGTAAATATCATGTTGGGTGATGAGGTGAATATCATGTTGGGTGATGAGGTGAATATCATGTTGGGTGATGAGGTCAATACAATGTTGGGTGATGAGACCAATATCATGTTGGGTGATGAGGTCAATATCATGTTGGGTGATATGTTCAATATCATGTTGGGTGATGTGTTCAATATCATGTTGTGTGATGAGATGAATATCATGTTGGGTGATGAGGTCAATATAATGTTGGGTGATGAGGTCAATATAATGTTGGGTGATGAGGTCAATATAATGTTGGGTGACAGGGCCAATATCATGTTGGGTGATGGGGCCCTATATCATGTTGGGTGACAGGGTCAATTTCATGTTGGGTGATGGGGCCAATATGTTGGGTGATGGGGCCAATATGTTGGGTGAGGAGGTCAATATTATGTTGGGCGAGGAGGTCAATATCATGTTGGGCGAGGAGGTCAATATCATGTTGGGTGATGCGACCAATATCATGTTGGTTGATGAGGTCAATATCATGTTGGTTGATGAGGTCAATATCATGTTTGGTGATGAGGCCAATATCATGTTGGGTGATAAGATCATTATGGCTGAATGGGTAAGAGCACTCATTCTTAAACTTCTGTTGTGATGATGCTGAGGTAGCAGGTTCAACCCCTACACTGGTCAGTTGGACAAAAATGTTGGCTTACCCTTGACTTGGGTAATTCTTTCTATTTTGTGCAGTCCCCTTGACTTGGGGACATAAATTACAAGTACCCCAGTAGTCGGAATGTTCGCCTGATGGCTAGGGACACTGGTAATACAGAAAGCTAACCCACACAGATGACTGAGTAATGAAATGGAGAAACTTGTGTGTATGGATGAAAATGCTGGTTACTAATTAATGAAACAATGGAGAAACTGGTGATGTGGTTTTTGAGAAGAATGTTGAGATTCACAGACACAGAAGAAAATAAATGCTGGAGTATTGACTGTTGCACTTACAACAAGATCACTCATCTAAACAAAGGAGAGGTCAAATGAAATGTTTACAGCGTATCCACAGTAGAGATGGAATAGAGGATTCAGTCATGTGGAAAAATGAGACAAGCATGGCAGAGGAAGGCAGTAAAAGATATGTGGAAAGCAAAAACAGCTAGATGACAAATAACAGTCTCAAATTCATTAAAATATCAGATAACAGAGATGCGTGGAGTCATGATCACTTTTGTGTGCCGCAGGTCAGACACCAGATGATGACAGGGAAAGAGGAGGAGGAGGAAGCAAATTAATAAAAATATAAAACAATAACTTGTGGACCAATGGTTAAGTTTAAATAAATCACATGGACTACCAAAGATACCTGGAGAGCTCCTTTCCTTATTTCTATACTCAAGAGGACAAGAGGAGGAGAACAGAAATAAGCAAAGTTAAGAGTGGCTATATACCTGACGTATCCTAAAGACATACTACAATTTATGCTACCTTCGCATGATCCATTCACATTTATTGTGCCTGCAAGACATGGTCCACATAAGTAGCCCACAGGGTTGTCTCCCTGCTCTGCTGCTGTCAGGTCAGTACAAGTTTGCCCAACAGAACAGGGCCGTAGCTCACAAGCATCAAATTCTGTCTGGCAAAGTTCACCTGAAATTTGATAGAAACAAACCTGTATGAGATATCTTACTTCACGTGCATTGGCACCTTGCAGGGGGTAGGAGAGGGGGTTTGCTGAATATATGGCCTATCCAGCGGCAGTGTATTTTGTTCACCTCTTGGTTCATTGTAATTTGTCTAATTCTCTCCATAAGCTCCACATTGGTGATTTTGTCATACCATTTCATTCTTTCTATTTTGTGCAGGCAACAATTAGTTAATATTTTAGTTTATGTGTAATTAGTTTTGTTGCTTTTCCATGTTTCTGATTTATTGTTAGAATTGAATATTCCAAGTTTTGTGTGAAGTTTAATTTCTTTTAACTGTCACAAATTTCCCATTGTTATAAAAGCCCCTCTAACCTTCTGTATTCTTATTCTGATCCATCCCTTTTGTCTACATTGCTACCTAAGTAGGTGTATAATTCTGTCTCTTGATATGAGGGAGATAAGGTTATCATATACTTGATTTGTTATCATATACTTGATTTGTTATCATATACTTGATTTGTTATCATATACTTGATTTGTTATCATATACTTGATTTATTATCATTATCTGTGTCTTTCCTACAATGAATTTCTCAACCTAGTTGTTGTGACCTCCCATCTTGTGTCAAGTAGTTTATCATGCATCTGATTTTGTGTGTGAGACAGGAAGGGCAATGTTGTCAGCAAAGTCCAGATCATTGAGTTGTTGTGTAAGAGAAGTCCACTGAATTCCATTTCTGGCAGTGCTCGTTGTCTTCATAATCCAGTCTATAATCAGAGCAGGGGTTGACAAGAAGTATCCCTGCCTCACTCCCTGTCCTTATCTCGAATGCCTCAAATAATTCCCCCAGATGGAGAACCTGCCCTTAATGTCATAAAATGTCTTTACCAAGTGAATTTTCTGTGGTATTCCATAATTTCCAAAGAGACTCCCTATCAATGCTATCAAAGACTTTTCATAGTTCAATAAAAAGTGGTAAAGTTCAGTTTCAATGCTTTGTTCTATTATGTGCAATGTAATTATCTGACCAGTGTCAAATCTGATTTGGTCAGAAGCTGGCCAGTTCATCCCATAGCTGTTTGTCAGTGGCATCATGTAATTTTTCCAGAGTGATCCTGCTTAATGTCTTCCCAGAAACTGACAGTAACATTATTCCTCTATAATTCTCACACTCCTGTAGGTCCCCTTTCTTTGACACATTCACCAGACATCCTTTTTCTATTCTGGCGGTATTTCTTGTTTCCAGGATTTTGCTTAATACACTTTGCAGTAATTCAGTTGAGGTGTTTAAGTTAGTTTTAATGGCTTCTACTGGGATGTCATCTAGACCAGCAGCATTCCCATCCTTCATTAGTTTGGTGGCTTTGCTAATCTTTTACTTGCTTTCTTGCAGTTGATACCCAACCCTCCTCTGCTGCACTCTCCTTCATCCAAACTTACAACCTGAATGGTAGTTTACATTGTGACACTATTCTTTGCACACATGGGTGGTAGCCTCCTTAGTCCACCTACCACCTGTGCAGTCTTTCCCAATTCTAGAGATTTTTCTAGACAAAAGGCAGTCAAGCCATAATCCAGATTCCAGGTGACTTCCTCAGCATCGTTTACTTCTTCTTATAGCAGAAGAGCTTCTCTTCCCATTGATTGGCTGAGCTTTTCTTTTTCCCTTATCTATAGACTTACTCACAGTTGATTAGATTTTGCAACAGCTGAAGTTTTCTACAGAAAGGAGTAGCCAACCCAACCAAAACCATTCTTAGTCACCACTTATGACATACATGATCGGTTACAGTGTTACTCATCTTTGCTGTCCATCCTACTGCAAGGTTTCTTTTCTTCTTTCTACTGTCCCCATGATGCCCTTCAGACTTAGGCCATGAAAGGCTTTCAATGTGGGCTGTGTATAAGGTGTTTGTTGCCTCAGCTATTCTTCTATTCACCAATTGTAAGGTCTGCCTCTTGCTCACTTCTTCTATATCTGTTTGTCAAATCTATTTGGAGTTTTCTGTTCCGTTTGAGGTATGCTACTCTGCATGTGTCTTGCTATTTATAGTACAATAAACAATTAAATCATTATAATTTTGCAAATCAGACTGTGTTCATTGAGTCAAACTAAGGACTTAATGTGATCTGGCAGAACAAAATGGTTATAGAAAAACCAAACCTGTGTAGGCATGATGACAGTGACATTTCAAAATCTGGAACTGTCCTCCCTGCTGCAGAACAGGAGGATCACTGAAGCTACAGTTCCCATTGCCTCCACAGTCTGGACACACAACTATGGTCACCAACAGAAGGGGTGAATATGCTCCTCGTGAATCTCGTGCTCGAATGCTGAAAGATAAACCAGAACAACTGTATAGCATAAAGTTCCTCAAAATAATAACCCTAGATTAACATGCCTTTATATATTTAATTTATTGATATTCACTGTGTAGGTCAGGTCTGATCTATCATATAACAGCAGATGGTACTACCTGCTTTCTGTTGGCATCTGATGTTAGGCGGCACTCACCAAACCCGACACCCCACATTGCACCAATGATTTTGACTGGAGGAGTGCAACTGGGAGGGTACAAGCCTTCTCCTGGTGTAAGAAAATGCAACCTAAAGACTAAATGTTGTAGCAGGGCAGATCAGATCCCAAGCTTGATTGACAACGTGTATAAGATTAGGGCTCTGACAGAGCATTGCTTTGTTGATCTGGCAGCTTCTGCAGCTTGTCTTGTTTCAGATGTATTGGTGTCACCTTTCCACTGGTGTAAATTAGGCAGGATGAGAGAGGGATCGTACCACATGGGTAACACATGGTCTTTACAAATCAGGCCAGGTTTTGTACAGAGTGTTTATAAAGTCTTACAACACTTTGTTTGCAAGACAGAAAACATAATCTCCAACAAACAGCTGTTCTACATACAAACTGTAGTGAGACTTTACAAACACTCTGTATTATGGAGAGGTATAACTCCACCCCTGGTCTTACCGCGCAAATTGGTCGAATCAGTCACATTCACTACCACCAGGGGTTGTAGTTATGCCTTTTTTTGAAGCACAATGTAACAAACTTTTGTCTATCAAGGCAGAAAAGTGCTAGTGTTATTTATTCACTGTGCAATGAGAAATGAAAAACACATAGAAACTATTTGAAATGAAAACATACTGTATATTAATCCAATTGTAACTCACAAGAAGATATGGACAATGTCTAAATCAGATCAAATCAAACTGAATAGTTCTGGAATGAAATGCTTGAGAAAAGATTATGGCTTCACTAGATGAGACAGAACTGGAAATAATGATTTTAGAAATATAGGTACCCTGCTCTGCATTGAATTTATAGAAGAAGAAAATTAGTTTGCACATCCTTTACTGGACATAACAGTCAATCCCAGCATTTTTTGGCTGTTTGTAATTCCAGGGCAAGTTTACGTTCAGTAGTTTTCCATTACTTTCTGAATGACCGGCACCCATACCATTTCATAAAAAACCAACGAAAGGTGGTCTGCTGCCAAATCACACACAGCTGTGTTTCAAAAGTAGTATGCAGGATTACGAAGTGTGTCCATAACCCCTCTGCCATGGAGCTGGCATTTATAATATTTATATATTAGGGAAGTTCATTTGAAACCCGTTCCATTGGCTTTATTACAAAAGCATGAAAGAAACATTAACAGGCGTGGTAGAATTAAACAAAGCATTCATTTTGAATGAATTATGCACTATGGGTTGGGCAGAAGAAGTTGCCGTAGGCATTCAGGCAAGCATCCCATTGCTTAGGTAGCAGCGAATGCCGTCCGCAAAAAAGGATTGTGGTTGCTCACTGAACCACGTCATTATGTCTGCATCTGTGTGAAATCGTTGCCCCTCGAGAGCATTTTTTAGAGGTCTGAACAAATGAAAATCACATGGTGACAAATCAGGACTATAGACTGGATGCTGCAGAATTTCCCACTTCTTCCTTGCTAATGCTTCCTGCACAATCTTTGCAACAGGCAGACAAGCATTATCATGCAACAAAATCACACCGCGAGAAAGAGAAAGCATGCCAGGTCTAGTGTTTGAAAGTAGTGGGTAGAGGTGATGTTGACATCAGGTTCTTTAAAGTCAGGCCAACAATAGCCCTTCATGGTCAAAAAATGCGCTCAGCATAACCTTACCAGCGGAAACCTTAACTTGAATTATTTTGGGTTTTGGTGATCCAGCATGTTTCCATTGCATGTTCTCTCTTTTGCGGCTCGGCTCAAAGTGGTAACACCATGATTCATCGCCTGCCACAATGTGGACGAGAAATGCATCACCCTCCACTCTGTAACGCAGCAAGTGGTTCAAACACCACCCCATGTGTTCCTCTTTTTGGTGGTCGGTCAACATCCGTGGTATCCACTGTGAACACACTTTCCGATATTGCAGTTTCTTACGAACAACCTTTTGAATGGTCCCAATTGACACATCAAATTCTTTCGCTAGCGAATGTATGCTTCGACAACAGTTCATCTGTACTGCTGCATCAATTTTGACGATGGTTTTTCTGTTGCAACAATATACACTTGACCCGGCCATCGAAGATCTGCCGTGAACTGATGTCCTTTCCGAAACATTCGTGCCCAGTCTGTCACTGTTGTCTTCACCACACATTTGTTACCATACACTGCCTGCATTGTTCGATGAATGTCCTGGTCGACATCCTTCAAATGAAAGAAACTGAATCACCGCGCTTTGAGCTTCTTTGGCCGGATTTTGGATCAACCTGGCCATTTTCTCAACAGTCAGAAACAGAACCTATGCATCATGGGACGATAAGCATGTGCTCTTTTATTCATTTGTCAGTACTTATCACATGACTATGACATGATCATGTTCAATGTATGCAATTACGTGCGGAGTGGGACAAACGGATTTCAAATGAACGCCCCTTATATATAATTTATAGACAGATTGATTGATTGATTGATTGATTGATCTAGGAACCGACATCACAGCATTCGGGACATTCCCATAAGCGCTCCGTCTCCATCCTCAGTAGCCAGCGAAGAGTTCCAACACTAATAGTTCCAGTAGCAATCTGATTATATGTCCGTCTCGCCTTTCCTCAGAAATAAAGTGAGAATGAAGCCCAAACAAATACCACTTTCTGCTGACAATAAATGCAGATTTGGTTTTATTGCTACAGGAAGATCAAGAATCAGGTACTGAATACTGAATATAAAATTTGACATTATGGCACTGGGGAAATTCCTGCACATGCTCCATCCCCCGCTTCAGAATCCATCAAGGAGTTACCAAGGTGATTATTCTAGTAGCAATTTGATTAACTTTGATTCAGTACCAAACAAAATGTAGGATGTGGATCAAACCTGATACATCCGCAGAAGTCGGATGTGTCGGCCTAAAGGCGCAAGAACGCAGCTCTACTGTAAACAGGCACAACGCAGTCACATCCGGAAAAAAAATCCAGATGAACGCAGAAGAAGAAGAAGAAGAAACCTGATACATAATCAAATGAACAAGTATTATAATGTAAATTTTCGTTCACTAGCACTGAAATTGTGAAAGATGCTACGAAATATAACAAATAACACAATGATCCCCAGTTTAGCAATATACTGTCCTTCTGTCCAAATGGGAGGTCAAATTTGGCGATATATTATGAGTCATTATCAGTTAAGAAGATTGATCATCCCATGGCACTTAATCATTAAAAGTCTTCCTCTATGCTTTGAGTATTGTCCAAACCCTCTAACTACTCCTTTCTAAGGCTGTCCTTCCAGATATGGATATTGAATCTGTTCAGCTGCACTCTCCAACTTATTGCAGAGAGCCTTCACAACATCACCTTTATCAAAGCAGCTATCCACTCAGAGAAGCTGCAGCCTTTAATCTATGAGTCTGTTCACTGCCCCACACACCTGCATGATGTGAGCAGAAAATCCATGATATGCTCACAATATCCATCCTGTCAAGCAATGCTAGTCACTCCACCTGGAACATTCTAGTTTCCACTTTCATCAGCATACTCTGCGAGTCTGTTATAAACACACGTCTGGATGTGCTACCCTCCAACCATCAGAAGGCTGCCATCAGTGCCTTAACTTCCATTCTCGTACTACAATACAGTATGCTGTGCCAAAGTCTCCTCTTTTAAACAATGTAGAATCAGATATCACTAGTATACTACACAAATACTACCTCTGTATAGTTCATACACATTTGGCTCAAGATTTAAAACTTCAACTCATTCCAATGTATAACTGGACCACAAGCCATCGTACATTTAGGGAGATTATATATATATATATATATATATCAGGTAGAAAAGACACAGGTTGAGCAGAATAGTTATTTCTGCCAATGTTTTCAGAAATGTAGAGCTGCTGGTGAAATAGGACGTTCAATCCCTACACCAACAATAAGCTGGACTTGAACATTAACTTTGGCAAGAAGTCAGAAAGTAATGGCAAACTACTGATCATAAAATTGCTTGGGAAATCAACTTGGGTTGAGTGCAACTTCCTGCAAAGGACATGCAACATTTCAAATTCAATATAATTCTTAACAAGTGGGAAGCCAGTATTGGAGCAAGGAGCCTGATGTTTCCAACCATTTATGACAAAAAGTCAGCAATCTTTTAGTATAAACGTTTAGTTTAATTCATTTCCAGGTTATAATTTTAAACCATTCACTTTTTAACCATGTATATCATCAATAATTATGCTGACATCAATATAGTAGTGAAACACATGACAACTGACAGACTTACACTTTAAAAGTGTTGGAAAACTCAAAAAGATGACAAATGCTGCATCAAAATTGGGACACCATATCTCTTACGAGTAAAATTATAAGCAGGCCCTTTCAAGAGCTTTGCTCTCATTACAGTCCACCATCTCCCTCTTGCCACCTCTCTTGCCTCATGTATCTTCACGCTCAAGGAGTCTGTCAAGTCCTGTGTCCATCTTCAATCCCACAGTCTGTAAAGTCCTGTATCCATCTTCAATCCCAGTCTGTAAAGTCCTGTATCCATCTTTAATTCCCAGTCTGTAAAGTCCTGTATTCATCTTCAATCCCACAGTCTGTAAAGTCCTGTGTCCATCTTCAATCCTACAGTCTGTAAAGTCCTGTATCCATCTTCAATCCCACAGTCTGTAAAGTCCTGTATCCATCTTCAATCCCACAGTCTGTAAAGTCCTGTATTCACCTTCAATCCCACAGTCTGTAAAGTCCTGTGTCCATCTTCAATTCCACAGTCTGTAAAGTCCTGTGTCCATCTTCAATCCCAGTCTGTAAAGTCCTGTATCCATCTTCAATCCCACAGTCTGTAAAGTCCTGTGTCCATCTTCAATCCCACAGTCTGTAAAGTCCTGTGTCCATCTTCAATCCCAGTCTGTAAAGTCCTGTATCCATCTTCAATTCCCAGTCTGTAAAGTCCTGTATTCATCTTCAATCCCACAGTCTGTAAAGTCCTGTGTCTGTCTTCAATCCCACAGTCTGTAAAGTCCTGTGTCCATCTTCAATCCCAGTCTGTAAAGTCATATATCCATCTTCACACTGGTCAAGCCCTGTCTCTTATTGCAGGAACCATGCCCTTCATCCCTGTTCTTTCCCAACCTCTGTGACACTTAATATGGCCAAAGTATTTCAGTATCAGACATGATAATGTTTCAAGACCCAGTTTTCTTTGATATTCAGATCTGATAGAATATCAGTACAGTCAAACCTTGGTTTTCGTTGATAATCTGTCTGAAATCTGTTTCAATGATACATGATACTGTTCAAGACCCAGTTTTCTTTGATATTCAGATCTGATAGAATATCAGTACAGTCAAACCTTGGTTTTCATTGATAATCTGTCTGAAATCTGTTTCAAAATCCAAAACCGACGAAAACCGAGGCAATTATTTCCATATGAATCAATGTAAATCAAATTAATTCGTTCTAGATACTCCAAAACACATACCAAAAACACATTTTATAGAGAATAAATAGAGAGTTAATACTATTTTTTGGCCCAAGAATTGTCCAAACTCGCACCTTCGCAGTGCCTAGTAACACTGTGTATGCCAGTGCCCCTCTTGAATTTTTCAAACCACCCTCTGCTGGCCTTTAAATCACTAAGTACAGTAGTACTCGTTCCATGCATTTCCTTAATATGATTGGTAAACAACAGTCTGGCTTTTTCATATATGATTGCCTCCGAAACAGAATCGCCAATTAACTGTTTTGATTTATCCAAATTAATAATAACCTTTCGACATCTTTAATTGTTTGCAATCTCTATTACCTTAGCACATTCACACCTTTTGCTACATTAGTCTCCTTTATTGCGTCCTTTTTCGCCACAATGGAACTTATCATGGATGGCAACATCTCGTACATGCGGCACATTTCAGCAATCTTAATGCTGTTCTTATAGTTTTCAATGATTTCCTTCTTCAACTCGATCATGTTCCTGGCCTTATTCTTGGAAGGGCTGCTGGCTCTGGAAACCTTCTTTGGCCACATGTGGACTTAACAGGAAAGGGTTAACTTATTAGCAAATGAGGCTCAAACAACAAGAAACAATGCCAAACTGAGAAGAAGAATGCGTGGGTCCCTTTGTTTTCTCAGAATTAGTAGCCAGCTGAAATGAAATCTGATGCAACCGACAAAAACCAAGACAATTGTTTTTGTGGAAAAAAAATTGATGAAAACCGAAATCAACAAAAACCGAGGTTTGACTGTATTTTTCTTCACTCAAAAGTTGAAATTATAATCAGCATATTAAAATAAAACAGTTATGAAATACAGACGACTTACCCCAGCCAAACAGCAACCAGATGATTTGGTGTGTACCTTACAACACCATCCTGGGAAAGCACTACTCCTGTGGCATTTTCAGACAGCAGGTAAGTTATCTGATCCCCATCAGCATCATGAGCTTCAATTCTGAGTAAATTCTCTCTACCCTCATGCACAACCCAGTAATTACTGTTGCTTAAGCCAGTCACTCTCTGTATTGTTGGGGGAGTGTTGTCTGTGGGTGATATACGTGCATTAACTCTTAGAATACAGCACTACACTTGAAGTGGCATGACATGCAATCAAATAGTATCATACTGAGGTTAATGAATGTTCGTATGTGTTTATATAATCTCTATGAACTGTAGAATACAGCACAATACTTGAAGTGGCAGGATATTCTATCAAACAGAATCATACTGAAGTTAATGAATGTTCACATGGGTTGATATAATCTCTATGAACAAACAAACACAAGAATAAAACAACTATTGTTACAGCACTTAATATTGCCAGGATGATTTTTAACAAGGTAGGTTAGTTAGTTAGATAGTTAGTTAGTTAGATGGTTGGTTGGTTGGTTGGATGGTTGGTTGGTTGGATGGTTGGTTGGTTGGTTAGTTGCATATCCTTTACAGGACGTCGCAGTCAACACCAGCATTTTTTTCTGTTGGGATCTCTTTGCTTTCTCAATGACCGGCAGCCATACCAGTTTGTAAAAAACCAACGCATGGCAGTCTGTTGCCAAATCGCACGCAGCTATGTTTTGAATGTGGCTATGCGAGATTACGAACTGCATACGAAACCACTTCGCCGGGAATGTCCCGGTCTGGACTGTTCTAGCGCGTTCTCGAAGCTCTACTTTGGAAAGAGTTTTCCTAACCCCACCTGAGCTCGCTTCATGCTACTGCGTTGCAGGAAATTACCACATGCTTAACCCGAGACAAATCGCTACCTGGGTAAGCGATTTTCTCCATCTGGCAAGTGAACCTAAGGTTGGCTGTCCTCAGTCACCAGTTGTGAGTTGCTGTGGTTGAGCGAAGACGCCTTATCGATTGGCTCCTAGATGTGTCTATATGGACAATAATGCGTCTCGACATTGACTGGAGCAGGTTTCAGGAGATGTTTCGTAATGAAGGTAAATGGATTTTAGATTATACTATGTCGGTGTCAAATTGACTGCGTATTCACAACGACTAGCGAAGTTGGTAACCCATGTCGCGCAAAGTTAGGTCATGTATTTTACAGAGGCCTTATTCAGTGGGAGATAGCCGAAATTGGGGTGGGGAAATGAGGGAGCTTAAAACCCATCCTTAAAGTGCATCCTATGTGCCGGCAGCCATACGATCCCCACTTAAGAAGGGAATAGAAAGGCCCATGGCTTCAGGCCCTGTAAAAAGAGTCTATGCATGACCTGGCTTCGCGAAGGTGTTAGTCAGAAAGTGTTGGTGCGGCCGAGCGGTGTGATGAGGTTACATCTCATGGGTCCACTGGGCGTTGCGGGGTATTGGGACAGTGTGGCGCAGCACCCAAACCCTATCGTGTAATATACCTATCTACGCAGGAGATCGAAAGGAGTCGAATGTGAGAGTCGGCAGAAGCATAGAACGAAGTCCCAAGGTTGACTGAGGTGAAGAGGGCCGTCTCCGCACTTTTGGGTGGCAACTGGATTTTAGAGTGTCTACTGTCTGCTTAACGGTTCTTTACTTATTTAGTCCGGGAGGAGGGCCAACATTTGAGGGATGTTCTTCCTTCTTGAGGGGGACAGCGAGAGATGTGGAACAGAACAAAGGGGAAGACTAGCCTTCTGAAAGTGATCAAGCTGTTCCAGAGAACAGCTCCACCATTTTAAATATTCACGCCAGCAGGACTGGGTGATAGAATGGGGAGGAAATGCACCTGCTACATGGGGGATGAACCATGTATTTAAGATACCCGTAGCCTTTAAACCCAGGAGGGGGAAAAGACTAGAGTAGAGAGACACCTCTCCTACATTAAGGAGGGAAGAGGTGAATGCCTAGTATATGGTTTCTCAGCTATCTGGGAGGGAAAGCCCAGAGAGAAACGGAGGTTGCCAAGAACAGGAATCAGGTTCGGCCCATAAGCCGTATGTCCCTAGAAGGGTGTCACGAAGCCTGACACCGATGCCTAACCTTTCTGGTGGTGAATGAAAGGGGTGAGAAAGAGTGAGAGTGTTCAGGTGACTTCAGTTAACTACCTGTGACTGACCGACTGGATCTGTCCGAGCTGCATCCTAGAGCTACTTGACGAAGCAGTTTCAGGAGCTGCCTGACAGATGAGAGCTCCGGTTCACTACAGCCCACATCATTGCAGATGAGGAAGGTTACAGGAACATGTATATGTATATATCATGTTATTTTCTGAAGGCTTATTATACTGTTCTTGGGTATGCGCGAGATGCTGTTACGTGTTGCTCTCACTAGGTCCTATTGTTACACAACCTACCTTCGATTTGGATGTTGACTAGAGATTATGCTAGGCGAGAGACAGAAGAACATGGCGAGAATGCTAAGTACCCAGTAGCGTGAACTCCCCAGAGTTGGAGCAGTGCCCTGTAGTTCATACCACGCCAAATCTTCGCCGGCTGATCCAATCGTTGAATATCAGGCATGTAATAAACATCCACATCTACCACCTCCACAGAATGAAGGTAACATCACCTATTACTTGTGTATCAGGTCACTGAGGCCCAGAGACTGTGTCGTATGCAGAGACTGGGTCTAGCCAGAGACCTCATGCTATCCAGAGCAGCATAGCTCCACCGCCATTAACTTGTAGCCTACATTAGAGACTTGACACACATTGCCAACTGCAGCTGTCCATGGCTGACCTGTGTATGTTGATTGTACATGAAGAACTGCATAGACTTTGCACAATGCTTTGTGTTCCTAAAGGCCTCGTGAACTTTGTGCCAGTTCTTGATGTCTTCATCCACTGCAGCCTACACCAGCCAGGAGTCTAGAGTCCTTGATGTCTTCATCTACTGCAGCCTACACCAGCCAGGAGTCTAGAGTCCTTGATGTCTTCATCCACTGCAGCCTACACCAGCGAGGAGTCTAGAGTCCTTGATGTCTTCATCCACTGCAGCCTACACCAGCGAGGAGTCTACTTGGTGGGTTGCCAGAGCTTGAAGTAGTTCCCAGCAGCGACTACCCCATCTAGAGGTCACGTCAGTTGCGACCAGTCAAGGGAGGATCTGTCCAGGCCAGGTGAGAAGACAGATACAGCAGACCGTGTGGACCATATCGACAAGGCCTGATGATGAAGGCCTTGAACTTACCCTGCAGATCTTGAGTCTTCCTAGCTTCTCAACTTCCTCCCTTCACCTACACTTATCTTCTTTGACTCTCTTGTATATAACACACTCATGTTTGATTTTGTTTTATTAAACCAGAGTTGAGTCATGCCGTCTGCATCGAGCACTAGTGGTTAGCGTCCTGAGGTTGAGAGGGTGTGGAAAAAGCAGGGTCCAGGGACCAGAGGGGTAGTAAAATGAAAGCACTTGAACCACCCCAGAACATAACCATGTAATAGAATGTAGTAATGGTTCCACAAACCCCACGGGCATTGTCACACCCATGCCTCATTGCTTCAGTGCCAATCAGAAAGTAGGTTTGGACCAAACATGGCACACAATCAAATAAACAAGTATTATAGTGTAAATTTCCATTCACTAAGCACCAAAATTGTGGAAGATACCATGAAACGAAACAAATAATACTATGACCCTATTATAGCTTTATATTGTCCTCCTGTCAAAATGGGAGGTCACGTTTGGTGATAGATTATCATTCGCCACTGAATAAGTTAACTCTATTCTTTTTCATTGCATTTTTCTCGGAGACTCCTGGGGGTTGTCGCTGGAGCTACAGAGTTTGTGCTTTGTGGTACGCTTTCGGCAGGCCATCTTGCCGTAAGAGACCAAGCCATATGGGATAAAATACAGGGCAATGAAGTGGATCCTCTCAACTTTTAAAACTTTTTTTTTTGTCTGTGGCTATCGTGACCCTCCAATCCTCTCTACAATCTCATATTGTCATGACGATGACGCTGCATACACTATTATTTGTTTCGCAGCCATTTTAGTTTCCTAGATACATCTATTTCTGTCTTCCTCTGCCTCTCTGGCCGAGTATTTCCTCACACAAGGCTAATTTCTCTATTCCACCTCTTCTGTTGATGTGTCCTATATATTGTGTTTCCTATCCTGATGGTTTTATGACAGATTGTAACATATGCTGCTGCTAATATCTCATTATTTTCTTTTGTTGATGTCAGGTGATAGTCCAATATAACTGAGCTACCGTATGACAGGAGACGGTACTACCTGCTTTATGTTAGCGATGTTGGGTGACGCTCACAAAACCTGACACCGCACATTGTGCCGATGGCTTCGGACGGAATAGTGCAAATGGGAGGGTATAAGTCTTATCCCTGTGCAAGGAAATGCAACCTAAAGACTAAATGTCATGGCAGAACAGACAAGGCCCTAAGCCTCGGCCAGCAAGTGGTCTAGGATCAAAGTTCTGACAGGTGGACAGTTAAAGCATTGTTTTGTTGAATCAGCACATTCTACAGCTTGTCTTGTTTCAGATGTATTGGTGTTACCTTTCCTTTGGAGTAAACTAGGCAGTCAGAGAGAGGGATCATGGGCAACACATGGTCTCTGGAGTAAACTAGGCAGTCAGAGAGAGGGATCAAGGGCAACACATGGTCTCTACAATTCAGCCCAGGATTTGTGCTATGGAGAGGTTACTATACCTTTTTTTTAAAGGCTAATAACTATGGTCTGTCAAGACGGCCAGGTGCAAGTATTTTCTTCTGTGTCCATGATGTTCTCCTCATTCTTCTCAAAACCCACAACTCCACTGCCTGAAGTTTCTTAACCACATAACTCAGTGTCCAGCACTCACATCTACGCAGAATAACAAACAGGGCTAAGAGGTTAAAGATGAAAAGATCAATTCATTGCACCATGGTTTACCCCCTCTGGCCTGATCTCTCTCAGCAGAAAGGCATGCCGCCTGCTGAGATCATCACAAAAAGCATGAACTCAATAGCTCGAAAGGAGTTTCCAGAAAATTGCATTCTTGGTCTGAATGACACAGTTTAAGAACAACCCCAAAATCTTCAGAGCAGAAGGTAAACAGCTTAACTACAGCCGTTTGCTGCTCTCATTAGACTTGCTTACTGAATAGTTGTGTTTGACCTGCCCTTTTAAAGCCAACATAAGGAAGGAAGCTCAGAATGTGAAACTTCCACAAAAATTTTGGGACAGCGGACCAGATGCTTAACCACCTTAGATAAACATTCTTAGATTTAATTCTTACAATAATCAACACTGAGATTTCTAGGGTGTCCCATTAACAATTATAACTCACTTCACATCCCTGTCTTTAGACTGGTCAAATAATACAAATATGCTCAGATGGCAAATAATATAGTCAATGAGGTTAGCTTGGCTGGTGCTGAGGTAGCAGGTTCAATCCCTACACTGGTCAGTTGGACTACAATGTTCGTCCTTGACTTGGGAACATAAATTTCAAGTATGTAGATTGGGTCAAAATTATTTACTTACTGTGACTTCAGTTATATTTCATGTGAGACAAGCTGTTTGATATAGACTTAGGGAGGACTTAACAGTGAAGAAAAGATACTTACTTAAACGTTGATTTATAAGACTAATTTCCTCCTCTTCAAGTTTAGTGTCCCTGGCTAAACCAGTGTTGTTTGTAACAATATAGTCATAACACAGGCAGTATAAGTGCTTCCACAAAACGCCCTTGCTATTGTCAATTTCTCTGGATTAACTTCATCCAAAAATGTGGGCACAAACTCTGGATGTTGATAATCAGCAGTGCTCTCCCCTTTATCATACGTAAAGACTGAGTTGGATGTTGTAACCAAGTCTGAAAATAGCATCACATCTATAGAGTTATTCTTCATCAATAAACTTATCTATTTTACTTCTTTCTGGCTAAGAATAAAATTATTAAATATTCAATAGGTACAGTACAAATACATTTTTATTAAGAATTCTAGACTGTTTAGTATTAGATAATATTTGATAATTTCAATGTGAATGAAGAGGCAAACATTCCATAATGCATTTATAATGTGAATAACGAAGACACAAACAATAGATATCATGACTGACTGCCTGGAATATTTCACTGCATCTCGTTAGGTGCTTCATGCAGAAGTCACACAATCTAAACTAAAGCAAAAAGATAAATCCGTTAAGCTGAAATATACAACACACATTCTCACAGTTATTTAAATTGTCTACCACAGTAATTTTAAACTGCCATGTCTTATCTACACAAATTTCGTCTGGACATATGAATTGCAATAGCCTCAGCAAACTTTAACATTCATCTACTCTGTGTGTTATACAACACACAAAAGGCACGATCTCTATTAGTCTTGTCACTGATTTTCATACATAAAGAACAAGTTGCTGAGCTTTCATAACCAACTATCAGCTTCGTAATCCATTTGAGATATAACATCTCTTTATTACTCAACATAATGTACAAATACATATCAGTTTTTACTTATATAGTTCTTTCTATCAGTGTCCTGAGAATGTATATTGCATTGTTTGCACCCTTTCACCTTACAAATCCACACTATTCATCATTAATTTCTGGCTTAATCATGTTTCCTATTCTTTACATGATTAGTCTCAGGAGTCTCTGTGGCGAAGTGGTTAAGCCGTTTGACTCGTGCTCTGAAGGTTGTGGGTTTGATTCCAGGCCACGTCCTTCGGTTTACGAGTTAAATGTTTTTGAGACTTCCTGTGGGTCGTTGCTAAAAGCTACGGAGTTCGTGCTTTGTGGGACGCTTTCCGTGCTGCGGAAAGAGACCGAGCCATATGGGATAAAACCCGGTGCAATGAAGTCGACCATGTCGACTTTTTTAAAGCGACATGATTAGTCTCAGTGACAGCTTTGTCAAATGACTCACAAATGTTTACTGTGCATTATCTTCACATTCTAATGCACCTGGTTTTTTTAGCATTGCCATGAAGACAGATTTTAATAGGTCATTAGGAATTTATAGATATTATTTAGAACATTTTATTGTTATTTCAATTGCAAAATCTCTTAAATTTTAGCCTTACATTTCTCCAATGCAATGTCTGGTCTGAGTGCCTTTTCTTATTCGTCCATTGTAGTGCATCCTCAATTTCTGTTTCAAGTATTGGTGGACCTTCACTATTATTTTGAATATTTGCATCTAGCCTCTTATGGTCATTTGCTCATTTATGCACACTGTCCATCTATTAACTATATTAGACAAGAGAAGTACCAACCTAATATATGTTATTATTTGCAAATAATGTAACATTAAATGATTGGACAGAGAGGTAGACGCCTACCTAGATTTAGAAATATTATACAACACTCTGACAATCCCGTCTCTATCCATCTCAATTCTTCTGATAACAATTGAGTCGATGACGTATGGGTCACAGCATTAAAGGTCATTACTCTCTAACAGCCTAATTAGGTTTAAAATTGAGAGCCAGTTAATTAACTCTTTGGCATGCATCAATCCAGTGTGAATCAATACGGTTATAGATGCCATTGAATAACTCTGCTGACTCTCCTCTATATATCCATAACTAACTGTTTGCACACCTTTAGCTTCATATTGTATTTGGATCCTTTTGTAATTGAACTTCTGCACAGCCTTCCTCGAAACGGATCACATGTAATGTGCCTTACAATACCAATTCCAATACCAATTCTTTTTCTGTGTACATTTTAATGTTTAATTACATTTTCTAATTTCTTGTTTTTCTTTATAACTGTTTGTATTGTTCCTGATGAAGATCACCAAGAATGAAACGCTGATTCATTGTGTTGTGGTTAACTTATTAAGTTATTATTATCGTTATTTTTACAGTGTTTACCATTTGCCAGATTTGCATTCATCGTAAGGTATGTACATTGTGGCTGTGTTTATGATCTCTTCCTTTTTCCCAGGAGTTAACATACTTTACTGTTTTCATTTTGAATCATTAACTATATTGTTTTGCTCCATTAATATTGCACCATTAGTATTGTACTAGATTTTATTAGACGGCAGCAAGTCAAATGGTTTGGCCATGCAAATAGGTTACCAACTAACAGTATACCACAATAAACAATGATGTACAGACCAAATAGAAACAGAGGAAGAGGCCGACCATGTAAACGATGGATGGAGGGAATAGCAGAGTCCACAGGAATATCGATACATGAAGCCCATAAGCAGGCACTCTCCCACTGTTTATACTTCATCTCGACAACTCAAGGTACAAGAGAAACATGATGAGATGAGATGAGTATTGCACCATCTTTTGATTTTAAACATCCAGTGATGATTCAGTGTGGACAGCCAGTAGGGTCTGGAATGGCTAGCCTCTCCCAGGAGGGGTGAAAAGTGAAAATTAGACTTCATGACAAAACATATTTCAGAGATCTGTGAAGAGTTGTGAACACCTACGCTAGCTGGCATGGCAGTTGATGATGACCTCAGAAGTTGGATGGGAGTCCACAGCACTCACTTGTAGTAGCAACTAGTAGTAGTTGTAGCAACTAGTAGTACTCGTAGCAACTAGTAGTAATTGTGGCAGCTAGTAGTAGTCGTCATAGCAAATAGTAGTAATTGTAGCAACTAGTAGTAGTTGTAGCAACAAATAGTAATTGTAGCAACTAGTAGTAGTTGTAGCAACTATTAGTAATTGTAGCAACTAGTAGTAATTGTAGTAACTAGTAGTAATTGTAGCAACTAGTAGTAGTTGTAGCAACTAGCAATAGTTGTAGCTACTAGTAGTAATTGTTGGAACTAGTAGTCCCGGGAAGGTTAACCTGGTCAACAAATGCCCGCAGAAGTCAGATGTGTCGGCCTAACGGCGCAAGAACGCAGCTCTGCTGTAAACAGGCACAACGCAATCACGTCCGAAAAATAACTCCGGATGAACGAAGAAGAACTAGTAGTAATTGTAGCAACTAGTGGTAATTGTAGCAACTAGTAGTAGTTGTAGCAACTAGTAGTAATTGTAGCAACTAGTATTAATTGTAGCAACTAGTAGTAATTGTAGCAACTAGTAGTAATTGTAGCAACGAGCAGTAGTTTTAGCAACTAGCAATAGTTGTAGCAACTAGTAGTAATTGTAGCAACTAGTAGAAATTGTAGCAACTAGTAGTAGCCATCATAGCAACTAGTAGTAATCGTAGCAACTAGTAGTAGTCATCATAGCAACTAGTAGTAGTCGTAGCAACTAGTAGTAATTGTAGCAACTAGTAGTAGTCATAGCAACTAATAGTAGTCGTAGCAACTAGTAGTAGTCATTGTAGCATGTGTAGACTACACTCAAGTTCAAAGCGAGAAAATGTAAACAAATATTAAATCCAAATGAGACAGTAGAAGAAAATCCTTATCAATTATGAATTATACCATTGTTAAGCTGAGCATGTGATTCTTTCTCTATACTCAGTTCTATTTTGTCATGTTTCTAGAATATGTTTTCAAGAAATACCTATCCCAAACATGTCAAACTCACATTGCTTGGCAAAGTTGTCAAGAATCTCTCTTTCAGTCATATTTGAAGGCAGAACTGTGCCATTAGGTAGAAGAAAATCATCATCGGGATTTCCATTAAAGTTGCCCAGGAGACCTCTTGTTTGGTTCTGGAGGGAAACGTCCACCTCCAAGTGAAGCGTCAAACTTTTCACACCGACATGAACTTTGATGGCCACACCTTGAGCAACAGAAAAATGCAATATTATGGATACAAATATCTGCTATACACTGCTGTCCCTGTGTCTTCTATGTGTCTTCTTTGTCTTGTAACTTTGAGACACCTAGTGGAGTATAGTCTTACAACCATGCATGCCAAGCCCTTTGTAGGCCAGTCATGGTTGATCGGATGGTGCCTGATCCTTTTTCCCCCCTTATGTATGAGATAGCTGCTGACTCTGTGGGTTACACTGCAATTCGTAATCCTGCATACTGTATTCAAAACACAGCTGTGGGCGATTTGGCAGCAAATGCCTTGAGTTGGTTTTTATAAAATAGTATGTGTGCCAGTAATTCAGAAAGCAATGGCGAACTCTTGAATATAAACTTGTCAAGAAATCACAAAAAGCCACAAAATACTGGGGTTGACTGCAACATCCTGTGCAACTAACTGTTTATGAGACAGCCAGTTTCAGAACAATCTCTTTAGTTACCTTTTGTGACATGATAGGACGTCCATGTGCCACTATAGTTTATTTACCCTTTGGGGCCCTTGAAACACAAGGGCAGTCTTACGTGAGTGCTAGCCAATAGCTATAAAGTATTGTTTGGTATGCATGCAGATCTGCTGAATCTGATTCTGTTTTGTCACCTACAGTTTAACTCTTAAAGGAATCATGGTTGGTGTACAGGGTTTTTCTATGTGCTTGAGTTAAGGGTTAATTACTTCTATGGTATTCAAAACTACAATAACAGTTAAGTTCAAAACCTTGTTTTCTCATTGCGAATTTGAATAATGAAGGTAAGTCCATGCTGTATTGCATTGGTGATACTGATAACCTACCAAGTCTTATGCTTAACGCCAGCTCCATGGCAAAGGGTTACGGACGAGGTTTGTGATCCCACACAGCCGCGTTCGAAACACAGCTGCACACAATTTGGCAGCAGACAGTGTTACGTAGGTTATTTATGAAATGGTATGGGTGCCAGTCATTCAGAAAGCAATGGCAAACTACTGAATGTAAACTTGCCAAGACATCACAACAGCAAACAATTCTGGTGTTGACAGCAAGATACTTTTTTATGCTGAACAGTTTGGCATCTGTCATGGTCTCCTTCTGTCTCAACTCTTCTCCAACTTTCCATATCGTGACAACATCTCAGACGTGCTCAAATAATGTGGACTGTCTTCTTCTGATAACCAGTTCTTGATGCCCAAAGTGTCTGCAATGCCCAAGATGTCGACAATGCCTCATGTCCATCTTGTTGCCCAAGGTGTCGACAATGCCCCATGCATCTCGATGCCCAAGGTGTCTGCAATGCCCCATGTCCATCTTGATGCCCAAGGTGTCAACAATGCTCAATGTCCATCTAAATGCCCAAGGTGTCAACAATGCCTCATGTCCATCTTGTTGCCCAAGGTGTCTACAATGCCCCATGCATCTCGATGCCCAAGGTGTCGGCAATGCCCCATGTCCATCTTGATGTCCAAGGTGTCTGCAATGCCCCATGTCCATCTTGATGCCCAAGGTGTCTGCAATGCCCCATGTCCATCTTGATGCCCAAGGTGTCGACAAAGCCCCATGTCCATCTCAATGCCCAAGGTGTCTGCAATGCCCCATGTCCATCTCAATGCCCAAGGTGTCTGCAATGCCCCATGTCCATCTTGATGCCCAAGGTGTCAGCAATGCCCCATGTCCATCTTGATGTCCAAGGTGTCTGCAATGTCCCATGTCCATCTTGATGCCCAAGGTGTCTGCAATGCCCCATGTCCATCTTGATGCCCAAGGTGTCAACAATGCTCCATGTCCATCTCAATGCCCAAGGTGTCTGCAATGCCCCATGTCCATCTCAATGCCCAAGGTGTCTGCAATGCCCCATGTCCATCTTGATGCCCAAGGTGTCTGCAATGCCCCATGTCCATCTTGATGTCCAAGGTGTCGACAATGCCCCATGTAAATCTTGATGCCCAAAGTGTCTGCAATGCCCCATGTCCATCTTGATGCCCAAGGTGTCGACAATGCCCCATGTCCATCTCAATGCCCAAGGTGTCTGCAATGCCCCATGTCCATCTTGATGCCCAAGGTGTCTGCAATGCTCCATGTCCATCTTGATGTCCAAGGTGTCGACAATGCCCCATGCATCTCGATGCCCAAGGTGTCTGCAATGCCCCATGTCCATCTTGATGCCCAAGGTGTCGACAATGCCCCATGTCCATCTCAATGCCCAAGGTGTCTGCAATGCCCCATGTTCATCTTGATGCCCAAGGTGTCTGCAATGCCCCATGTCCATCTTGATGTCCAAGGTGTCGACATTGCCCCATGTCCATCTTGATGCCCAAGGTGTCTGCAATGCCCCATGTCTATCTTGATGCCCAAAATGTCTGCAATACCCCATGTCCATCTCAATATCCAAGGTGTCTGCAATGCCCCATGTCCATCTTGATGCCCAAAGTGTCCACAATGCTCCATGTCCATCTCAATGCCCAAGGTGTCTGCAATGCCCCATGTCCATCTCAATGCCCAAGGTGTCTGCAATGCCCCATGTCCATCTTGATGCCCAAGGTGTCTGCAATGCCCCATGTCCATCTTGATGCCCAAGGTGTCTGCAATGCCCCATGTCCATCTTGATGTCCAAGGTGTCTGCAATGTCCCATGTCTATCTTGATGCCCAAGGTGTCGAAAATGCCCCATGTCCATCTTGATGCCCAAGGTGTCTGCAATGCCCCATGTCCATCTCAATGCCTAAGGTGTCTGCAATGCCCCATGTCCATCTCAATGCCCAAGGTGTCTGCAATGCCCCATGTCCATCTTGATGCCCAAGGTGTCTGCAATGCCCCATGTCCATCTTTATGTCAAAGGTGTCGACAATGGCCCATGTCCATCTTGATGCCCAAGGTGTCTGGAATGCCCCATGTCCATCTTGATGCCCAAAGTGTCCACAATGTCCATCTTGATGTCCAAGGTGTCGACAATGCCCCATGTAAATCTTGATGCCCAAAGTGTCTGCAATGCCCCATGTCCATCTTGATGCCCAAGGTGTCGACAATGCCCCATGTCCATCTCAATGCCCAAGGTGTCTGCAATGCCCCATGTCCATCTTGATGCCCAAGGTGTCTGCAATGCTCCATGTCCATCTTGATGTCCAAGGTGTCGACAATGCCCCATGCATCTCGATGCCCAAGGTGTCTGCAATGCCCCATGTCCATCTTGATGCCCAAGGTGTCGACAATGCCCCATGTCCATCTCAATGCCAAGGTGTCTGCAATGCCCCATGTCCATCTTGATGCCCAAGGTGTCTGCAATGCCCCATGTCCATCTTGATGTCCAAGGTGTCGACATTGCCCCATGTCCATCTTGATGCCCAAGGTGTCTGCAATGCCCCATGTCTATCTTGATGCCCAAAATGTCTGCAATACCCCATGTCCATCTCAATATCCAAGGTGTCTGCAATGCCCCATGTCCATCTTGATGCCCAAAGTGTCCACAATGCTCCATGTCCATCTCAATGCCCAAGGTGTCTGCAATGCCCCATGTCCATCTCAATGCCCAAGGTGTCTGCAATGCCCCATGTCCATCTTGATGCCCAAGGTGTCTGCAATGCCCCATGTTCATCTTGATGCCCAAGGTGTCTGCAATGCCCCATGTCCATCTTGATGTCCAAGGTGTCTGCAATGTCCCATGTCTATCTTGATGCCCAAGGTGTCGAAAATGCCCCATGTCCATCTTGATGCCCAAGGTGTCTGCAATGCCCCATGTCCATCTCAATGCCCAAGGTGTCTGCAATGCCCCATGTCCATCTCAATGCCCAAGGTGTCTGCAATGCCCCATGTCCATCTTGATGCCCAAGGTGTCTGCAATGCCCCATGTCCATCTTTATGTCAAAGGTGTCTACAATGGCCCATGTCCATCTCAATGTCCAAGGTGTCTGCAATGCCCCATGTCCATCTTGATGCCCAAGGTGTTGACAATGCCCCATGTCCATCTTGATGCCCAAGGTGTCTGCAATGCCTCATGTCCATCTTGATGTCCAAGGTGTCTGCAATGCCCCATGTCCATCTTGATGCCCAAAGTGTCCACAATGCTCCATGTCCATCTCAATGCCCAAGGTGTCTGCAATGCCTCATGTCCATCTTGATGTCCAAGGTGTTGACAATGCCCCATGTCCATCTCGATGCCCAATGTGTCAACAATGCCCCATGTCCATCTTGATGCCCAAGGTGTCTGCAATGCCCCATGTCCATCTCAATGTCCACGGTGTCTGCAATGCCCCATGTCCATCTTGATGTCCAAGGTGTCGACAATGCTCAATGTCCATCTTGATGTCCAAGGTGTCTGCAATGCCTCATGTCCATCTTGATGTCCAAGGTGTCGACAATGCCCCATGTCCATCTCAATGTCCAAGGTGTCTGCAATGCCCCATGTCCATCTTGATGTCCAAGGTGTCTGCAATGCCCCATGTCCATCTTGATGTCCAAGGTGTCTGCAATGCCCCATGTCCATCTTGATGCCCAAGGTGTCTGCAATGCCCCATGTCCATCTCAATGTCCAAGGTGTCTGCAATGCCCCATGTCCATCTTGATGTCCAAGGTGTCGACAATGCTCAATGTCCATCTTGATGTCCAAGGTGTCTGCAATGCCTCATGTCCATCTTGATGCCCAAGGTGTCTGCAATGCCCCATGTCCATCTCAATGTCCAAGGTGTCGACAATGCCCCATGTCCATCTTGATGTCCAAGGTGTCGACAATGCCCCATGTCCATCTTGATGTCCAAGGTGTCTGCAATGCCTCATGTCCATCTTGATGCCCAAGGTGTCTGCAATGCCCTATGTCCATCTCAATGTCCAAGGTGTCGACAATGCCCCATGTCCATCTTGATGTCCAAGGTGTCGACAATGCCCCATGTCCATCTTGATGTCCATGGTGTCGACAATGCTCAATGTCCATCTTGATGTCCAAGGTGTCAACAATGCCCCATGTCCATCTTGATGTCCAAGGTGTCGACAATGCCCCATGTCCATCTCAATGTCCAAGGTGTCTGCAATGCCCCATGTCCATCTTGATGTCCAAGGTGTCTGCAATGCCCCATGTCCATCTTGATGTCCAAAGTGTCCACAATGCCCCATGTCCATCTTGATGCCCAAGGTGTCAACAATGTCCCATGTCCATCTCAATGCCCAAGGTGTCTGCAATGCCCCATGTCCATCTTGATGTCCAAGGTGTCAACAATGCCCCATGTCCATCTTGATGTCCAAGGTGTCTGCAATGCCCCATGTCCATCTTGATGTCCAAAGTGTCCACAATGCCCCATGTCCATCTTGATGCCCAAGGTGTCAACAATGCCCCATGTCCATCTCAATGCCCAAGGTGTCTGCAATGCCCCATGTCCATCTTGATGTCCAAGGTGTCAACAATGCCCCATGTCCATCTTGATGCCCAATGTGTCAACAATGCCCCATGTCCATCTCGATGCCCAATGTGTCAACAATGCCCCATGTCCATCTCGATGCCCAATGTGTCTGCAATGCCCCATGTCCATCTTGATGTTCAAGGTGTCAACAATGCCCCATGTCCATCTCGATGCCCAATGTGTCTGCAATGCCCCATGTCCATCTTGATGTTCAAGGTGTCAACAATGCCCCATGTCCATCTCGATGCCCAAGGTGTCTGCAATGCCCCATGTCCATCTTGATGTCCAAGGTGTCAACAATGCCCCATGTCCATCTTGATGCCCAATGTGTCAACAATGCCCCATGTCCATCTTGATGCCCAATGTGTCAACAATGCCCCATGTCCATCTTGATGTCCAAGGTGTCGACAATGCCCCATGTCCATCTTGATGTCCAAGGTGTCGACAATGCCCCATGTCCATCTTGATGTCCAAGGTGTCGACAATGCCCCATGTCCATCTTGATGTTCAAGGTGTCGACAATGCCCCATGTCCATCTCCATACTGGCTGACCCCTGACTTCATCCAGGAGCCATGCCTTCCATTACTGTTCTGTCTAAGACACTGTGACACTCAAGAGGGCCAAAGTATTTACATTTCTGAGACATGATACTGTTTATGTGATAGTTTTCTTTCCATGTTCAGAATTTATAGAATGTCAGTATTTGTTTTTCTTCTTTGTCCATAATATTCTAAGAACTTTTATGTAAATGTTAAGTTCAAAAGCCCTGATATTGTCTTCTTTAGTGATTACAAAGTGGTCTAAGACTCAACCGTATGTTGCCACAGGGAATATCTATGTTCTGAGACAGCGACTTTCTCATTGTTTGCTGAATTTGTGCATTAGGTTAATAATACTGTTTAACCTCATTATCAAGTACCTTGCGAACTGGAACAGTTGATCATGCTTCTCCACAACTTGTGATCAATGGCATGTATCAATCTGTGTATTGACTTCCTTTCGTGCCATCACACAAGACAAAAGAATTTTCTCTCACAGTCTGCTTTTACCTCTCTCTCCACAAATCGGTCCATTTGTCAACATTGTTCCAGTTTTTGTCTTCTCATAATGTAGCCAAAAAATTAAGACTGCCTCTTTCTGATGTTTGTGAGAAGTTGTCTTTACAACTCAGCCTCCCTCAAAATGTCAGGATTACTCATTTTGGCTCTCCAAGGAATGTTCAGCATTCTTCTATAAACCCTCATCTCCAAAGCTTCTGTATTCCTATTATTCAAGCTAAGGCCCATTTCTTCACTTTCTACACTCACTGTATCTATCATTTTGTGTAGTTCCTTCTCACTTGTTGTTATCAAGGTGGTGACATCAGCATTGTTAAACTTAAAGAAACAAAACATAGACTATAATTATTCCTGAAATCTTCAAATATATTTTGAAAAGTGACAATGAATAGTTACAAAATAACTCACCACTACTGAATACAGCTGCAACAAGTATCTTGTCATTTTCATTTATTCTTCTAATACTGATGGTTCTTGTTGACCAGATGAAAGCTGTGTCATTGTAAAATGAGGTAGTGAAGTCCATACCATTTGCTAAAATGACCATCGCTGTAAACAGAAGATTCGAGTACCAAACAAACAAGTTAAGATATATAAGGGTAGGAAAAACTAGCAAAAAAGACAACAGCATAGATACATTATAACTAATATAACATATGTTAAAAATATATACAATTATACAAAAAGAATAGTTAGCTATATATAATGTATAACATATTCCAATTATAACCAAGGAGGGTTGAACAGGATATGGAAGGCAAAGATAAGAAGTAAAAATAGAATTGTGTAGAGATTTTGTTTAAAGCAATAAATATATCATTTAATACTATTTCCAAAAGATAAATTGATTTTAACTCTTAAAATATGTCATATGACTTTTGAAATAGTAAGTCTCTTGACTTATAAATAAGACAAACTTGTCAGGCTGTTTTTAACTGATTCAGCGATGAAGGATGATTATATCGCCAAATGTGACCCCCATTTGGATAGAGGGTCGATATACTGCAATACTAGAGTCTTCATGTTATTTGTTTGGTTTTGTGGTATCTTCCACAGTTTCAATGCTCAGTGAATGGAAATTTACATTATTATACTTGTTCATTTGATTGTGTACCGTGTTTGGTACAAACCAACTTTTTGTTTGGCTAGAATGCCAGATTCTCCTTCAGGAGACCTGGGTTCGAATCCTAGTTAAGGTGCAGGATTTTTTTCTGTCAGCGGCAAAAGGAAAATCCTAACCTGCACAATTCGTGGCAACTGCACTAGCCAGGCGGCCTTAATTCCTGAGGCTCAAAGACCCCACTGCCGTATACTGCAAGGTACTATATTGGCAGTAAATGACAGTTTTGACAATACTGAATCGGTTAATGATTAACTATAGTTCAGTGAGTGTCATCCTTGGCTGTATCAAAGTCTCCACTCTGAACACATGAGACCCCAAGAGACAGAGTGATATTATCCAAAGGCTTATGATATCATATAGCATATTGAGGGATGACATTTTTAATAATGAAACTATATTTAATGACAGAAACAAATCCAATCCATTATTTCAAAATAATCATCTTCTCATTCTGTAACCCCAAATATCAGTTGAGTTGAGCTAAGAACTGACATCACTGCCTTCTGTACTAAGATCATATTTGATTTCTTCACTATCTCTTTTACTCTATCTAACCAACTCTCCCTGGGTTGTCCTCTTGCCTTGTATCCTTATGTTTTCATGTGGAGAACTCTAGCCATTGCTTGATCCTCTTCCATTCTACCAAAATGTCTGAACTATTTAATTCTTTGGCTTCTATAAAGTCAGTAATAGTTGTCATCCAGACACTCATTCTCAGTTCATCATTTGTCTATCTCTTCTTCTTTTTTCAGCTGTGTTTCTAACACATTTTATCTCTCATAATGTGATTCTATGTCAGTGTGTTTCTAGGACTCTCCATGTCTGACATTTTTAACACAGCAATGGGATGAATAAAGTGTCTATCAGCTTCTGGTTTGTTTGAATATTGATATTTGAATGTTTTAGGATAGTAGTTATTTGATAGTTATGTTGTTTGTTTTCTGTATTCTCATTTCTATTTCTGTAGCCTTCTATTCTCTATGAATAAACTGCCCAGATATTTGTACTCTCTAGCTTTTTAAAATTATTTCCATTTTATATTTAAGCTATATTGCATGAGTGGTCATTGAATTGGCATAAATTCTGTCTTTTTCATGTTAATGTTCATAACAAAATTATGACAGCAATTGTCAAGACAATTTATTTGGTGCTGGAAGTCCATACAGTTCTCATATCGTCTGCAAACATCAGCTCATTTAACCCTTTACAGGGCAGACGCTTGTCCGTTTTGTAGCCCTGAACGGGCAAGATTTTTTCAGGTTCTGTAAAAATTTCGGGTTGCGTTAGTAAAAACATCACAAATAAGGTGTTAGTCAACCGATTTTAGTTAAATAAACAACACAATGAAGGGAAAAGCATGCAGAATATGTTACTCATGTGATTGTTGCCGGTAATCCATATATGAACACAAATATTTACGACATACGGCATGTTGTTTGTGATTTTCCGTCATCTATACGGCAATTTACAAACACATTTTCAGAATCATAATCACTTTCTTTAAAGTCCGACTCACGACTGCTAATGCAAAGTAACGCTTTGCACTGATATCTAGCTCCGATTAATAATCAACTTCGTGCCCTTTAATGTCATTTAAATTGAACAGAGTGAAATCTCGGCTATCACTTGAAGAATCGCCGAAATCCATTTTGAAAAACAGTGTAAAACTATCAAAACAAGTCCGTAAAAGTCTGTTCAAAGTCATTGTAGCGCGTTTACAAATGGCGGCCTCGTTGTCAAGCTATGGGCGAAAGTGAAAGTAGCCGACAGAAGTGTCGGAAAGCCGAGAGATCGCGTTTTTACAATGCATAATAGTATCGGCCGGAATCGGCCGTTACGCTCGTATTTAGAGACCGGCCGGTAACGGACGCTATGCCTTGTAAAGGGTTAAACTCTCTGGGTGTGGATTGGCTTTTTAGTAATCTTGTCCATGAAGGTGAACAAAAGTGATAATAAAAGACATCCTTGTCAATAGCTTCATGCTATTTGGAACTGGTTTTTCATGCTGGCACTTTTCTTGTTGTACATTCACTGTTTTGTTGTGACCTGTTCTTGTTGTACATTCACTGTTTTGTTGTGACCTGTTCTTGTTGTACATTCACTGTTTTGTTCTGACCTGTTCTTGTTGTACATTCACTGTTTTGTTCTGACCTGTTCTTGTTGTACATTCACTGTTTTGTTCTGACCTGTTCTTGTTGTACATTCACTGTTTTGTTGTGACCTGTTCTTGTTGTACATTCACTGTTTTGTTGTGACCTGTTCTTGTTGTACATTCACTGTTTTGTTCTGACCTGTTCTTGTTGTACATTCACTGTTTGTTGTGACCTGTTCTTGTTGTACATTCACTGTTTTGTTGTGACCTGTTCTTGTTGTACATTCACTGTTTTGTTCTGACCTGTTCTTGTTGTACATTCACTGTTTTGTTGTGACCTGTTCTTGTTGTACATTCACTGTTTTGTTGTGACCTGTTCTTGTTGTACATTCACTGTTTTGTTGTGACCTGTTCTTGTTGTACATTCACTGTTTTGTTGTGACCTGTTCTTGTTGTACATTCACTGTTTTGTTCTGACCTGTTCTTGTTGTACATTCACTGTTTCGTTCTGACCTGTTCTTGTTGTACATTCACTGTTTTGTTGTGACCTGTTCTTGTTGTACATTCACTGTTTTGTTGTGACCTGTTCTTGTTGTACATTCACTGTTTTGTTCTGACCTGTTCTTGTTGTACATTCACTGTTTTGTTGTGACCTGTTCTTGTTGTACATTCACTGTTTTGTTGTGACCTGTTCTTGTTGTACATTCCCTGTTTTGTTCTGACCTGTTCTTGTTGTACATTCACTGTTTTGTTCTGACCTGTTCTTGTTGTACATTCACTGTTTGTTCTGACCTGTTCTTGTTGTTACATTCACTGTTTTGTTCTGACCTGTTCTTGTTGTACATTCACTGTTTTGTTCTGACCTGTTCTTGTTGTACATTCACTGTTTTGTTCTGACCTGTTCTTGTTGTACATTCACTGTTTTGTTCTGACCTGTTCTTGTTGTACATTCACTGTTTTGTTCTGACCTGTTCTTGTTGTACATCACTGTTTTGTTCTGACCTGTTCTTGTTGTACATTCACTGTTTTGTTCTGACCTGTTCTTGTTGTACATTCACTGTTTTGTTCTGACCTGTTCTTGTTGTACATTCACTGTTTTGTTGTGACCTGTTCTTGTTGTACATTCACTGTTTTGTTCTGACCTGTTCTTGTTGTACATTCACTGTTTTGTTCTGACCTGTTCTTGTTGTACATTCACTGTTTTGTTCTGACCTGTTCTTGTTGTACATTCACTGTTTTGTTCTGACCTGTTCTTGTTGTACATTCACTGTTTTGTTCTGACCTGTTCTTGTTGTACATTCACTGTTTTGTTCTGACCTGTTCTTGTTGTACATTCACTGTTTTGTTCTGACCTGTTCTTGTTGTACATTCACTGTTTTGTTCTGACCTGTTCTTGTTGTACATTCACTGTTTTGTTCTGACCTGTTCTTGTTGTACATTCACTGTTTTGTTGTGACCTGTTCTTGTTGTACATTCACTGTTTTGTTTCTGACCTGTTCTTGTTGTACATTCACTGTTTTGTTCTGACCTGTTCTTGTTGTACATTCACTGTTTTGTTCTGACCTGTTCTTGTTGTACATTCACTGTTTTGTTCTGACCTGTTCTTGTTGTACATTCACTGTTTTGTTCTGACCTGTTCTTGTTGTACATTCACTGTTTTGTTCTGACCTGTTCTTGTTGTACATTCACTGTTTTGTTCTGACCTGTTCTTGTTGTACATTCACTGTTTTGTTCTGACCTGTTCTTGTTGTACATTCACTGTTTGTTCTGACCTGTTCTTGTTGTACATTCACTGTTTTGTTCTGACCTGTTCTTGTTTGTACATTCACTGTTTTGTTCTGACCTGTTCTTGTTGTACATTCACTGTTTTGTTCTGACCTGTTCTTGTTGTACATTCACTGTTTTGTTCTGACCTGTCTTGTTGTACATTCACTGTTTTGTTCTGACCTGTTCTTGTTGTACATTCACTGTTTTGTTCTGACCTGTTCTTGTTGTACATTCACTGTTTTGTTCTGACCTGTTCTTGTTGTACATTCACTGTTTTGTTCTGACCTGTTCTTGTTGTACATTCACTGTTTTGTTCTGACCTGTTCTTGTTGTACATTCACTGTTTTGTTCTGACCTGTTCTTGTTGTACATTCACTGTTTTGTTCTGACCTGTTCTTGTTGTACATTCACTGTTTTGTTGTGACCTGTTCTTGTTGTACATTCACTGTTTTGTTCTGACGTGTTCTTGTTGTACATTCACTGTTTTGTTGTGACCTGTTCTTGCTGTACATTCACTGTTTTGTTGTGACCTGTTCTTGTTGTACATTCACTGTTTTGTTCTGACCTGTTCTTGTTGTACATTCACTGTTTTGTTCTGACCTGTTCTTGTTGTACATTCACTGTTTTGTTCTGACCTGTTCTTGTTGTACATTCACTGTTTTGTTCTGACCTGTTCTTGTTGTACATTCACTGTTATGTTCTGACCTGTTCTTGTGTACATTCACTGTTTTGTTCTGACCTGTTCTTGTTGTACATTCACTGTTTTGTTCTGACCTGTTCTTGTTGTACATTCACTGTTTTGTTCTGACCTGTTCTTGTTGTACATTCACTGTTATGTTCTGACCTGTTCTTGTTGTACATTCACTGTTATGTTCTGACCTGTTCTTGTTGTACATTCACTGTTTGTTCTGACCTGTTCTTGTGTACATTCACTGTTTTTTTCTGACCTGTTCTTGTTGTACATTCACTGTTTTGTTCTGACCTGTTCTTGTTGTACATTCACTGTTTTGTTTCTGACCTGTTCTTGTTGTACATTCACTGTTTTGTTCTGACCTGTTCTTGTTGTACATTCACTGTTTTGTTGTGACCTGTTCTTGTTGTACATTCACTGTTTTGTTCTGACCTGTTCTTGTTGTACATTCACTGTTTTGTTCTGACCTGTTCTTGTTGTACATTCACTGTTTTGTTCTGACCTGTTCTTGTTGTACATTCACTGTTTTGTTCTGACCTGTTCTTGTTGTACATTCACTGTTTTGTTCTGACCTGTTCTTGTTGTACATTCACTGTTTTGTTCTGACCTGTTCTTGTTGTCACATTCACTGTTTTGTTCTGACCTGTTCTTGTTGTACATTCACTGTTTTGTTCTGACTGTTCTTGTTGTACATTCACTGTGTTTGTTCTGACCTGTTCTTGTTGTACATTCACTGTTTTGTTCTGACCTGTTCTTGTTGTACATTCACTGTTTTGTTCTGACCTGTTTCTTGTTGTACATTCACTGTTTTGTTCTGACCTGTTCTTGCTTGTACATTCACTGTTTTGTTCTGACCTGTTCTTGCTGTACATTCACTGTTTTGTTGCTGACCTGTTCTTGTTGTACATTCACTGTTTTGTTCTGACCTGTTCTTGTTGTACATTCACTGTTTTGTTCTGACCTGTTCTTGTTGTACATTCACTGTTTTGTTCTGACCTGTTCTTGTTGTACATTCACTGTTTTGTTCTGACCTGTTCTTGTTGTATACATTCACATGTTTTGTTCTGACCTGTTTCGTGTTGTACATTCACATGTTTTGTTCTGACCTGTTCATTGTTGTACATCACTGTTTTGTTCTGACCTGTTCTTGTTGTACATTCACTGTTTTGTTCTGACCTGTTCTTGCTTGTACATTCACTGTTTGTTCTGACCTGTTCTTGTTGTACATTCACTGTTTTGTTCTGACCTGTTCTTGTTGTACTTCACTGTTTTGTTCTGACCTGTTCTTGTTGTACATTCACTGTTTTGTTCTGACCTGTTCTTGTTGTACATTCACTGTTTTGTTCTGACCTGTTTCTTGTTGTACATTCACTGTTTTGTTCTGACCTGTTCTTGTTGTACATTCACTGTTTTGTTCTGACCTGTTCTTGTTGTACATTCACTGTTTTGTTCTGACCTGTTCTTGTTGTACATTCACTGTTTTGTTCTGACCTGTTCTTGTTGTACATTCACTGTTTTGTTCTGACCTGTTCTTGCTGTACATTCACTGTTTTGTTCTGACCTGTTCTTGTTGTACATTCACTGTTTTGTCCTGACCTGTTCTTGTTGTACATTCACTGTTTTGTTGTGACCTGTTCTTGTTGTACATTCACTGTTTTGTTCTGACCTGTTCTTGTTGTACATTCACTGTTTTGTTCTGACCTGTTCTTGTTGTACATTCACTGTTTTGTTCTGACCTGTTCTTGTTGTACATTCACTGTTTTGTTGTGACCTGTTCTTGTTGTACATTCACTGTTTTGTTCTGACCTGTTCTTGTTGTACATTCACTGTTTTGTTCTGACCTGTTCTTGTTGTACATTCACTGTTTTGTTCTGACCTGTTCTTGTTGTACATTCACTGTTTTGTTCTGACCTGTTCTTGTTGTACATTCACTGTTTTGTTCTGACCTGTTCTTGTTGTACATTCACTGTTTTGTTGTGACCTGTTCTTGTTGTACATTCACTGTTTTGTTCTGACCTGTTCTTGTTGTACATTCACTGTTTTGTTCTGACCTGTTCTTGTTGTACATTCACTGTTTTGTTCTGACCTGTTCTTGTTGTACATTCACTGTTTTGTTCTGACCTGTTCTTGTTGTACATTCACTGTTTGTTCTGACCTGTTCTTGTTGTACATTCACTGTTTTGTTCTGACCTGTTCTTGTTGTACATTCACTGTTTTGTTCTGACCTGTTCTTGTTGTACATTCACTGTTTTGTTCTGACCTGTTCTTGTTGTACATTCACTGTTTTGTTCTGACCTGTTCTTGTTGTACATTCACTGTTTTGTTGTGACCTGTTCTTGTTGTACATTCACTGTTTTGTTCTGACCTGTTCTTGTTGTACATTCACTGTTTTGTCCTGACCTGTTCTTGTTGTACATTCACTGTTTGTTCTGACCTGTTCTTGTTGTACATTCACTGTTTTGTTCTGACCTGTTCTTGTTGTACATTCACTGTTTTGTTCTGACCTGTTCTTGTTGTACATTCACTGTTTTGTTCTGACCTGTTCTTGTTGTACATTCACTGTTTTGTTCTGACCTGTTCTTGTTGTACATTCACTGTTTTGTTCTGACCTGTTCTTGTTGTACATTCACTGTTTTGTTCTGACCTGTTCTTGTTGTACATTCACTGTTTTGTTCTGACCTGTTCTTGTTGTACATTCACTGTTTTGTTCTGACCTGTTCTTGTTGTACATTCACTGTTTGTTCTGACCTGTTCTTGTTGTACATTCACTGTTTTGTTCTGACCTGTTCTTGTTGTACATTCACTGTTTTGTTCTGACCTGTTCTTGTTGTACATTCACTGTTTTGTTCTGACCTGTTCTTGTTGTACATTCACTGTTTTTGTTGTGACCTGTTCTTGTTGTACATTCACTGTTTTGTTCTGACCTGTTCTGTTGTACATTCACTGTTTTGTCCTGACCTGTTCTTGTTGTACATTCACTGTTTTGTTCTGACCTGTTTCTTGTTGTACATTCACTGTTTTGTTCTGACCTGTTCTTGTTGTACATTCACTGTTTTGTTCTGACCTGTTCTTGTTGTACATTCACTGTTTTGTTCTGACCTGTTCTTGTTGTACATTCACTGTTTTGTTCTGACCTGTTCTTGTTGTACATTCACTGTTTTGTTCTGACCTGTTCTTGTTGTACATTCACTGTTTTGTTCTGACCTGTTCTTGTTGTACATTCACTGTTTTGTTCTGACCTGTTCTTGTTGTACATTCACTGTTTTGTTCTGACCTGTTCTTGTTGTACATTCACTGTTTTGTTCTGACCTGTTCTTGTTGTACATTCACTGTTTTGTTCTGACCTGTTCTTGTTGTACATTCACTGTTTTGTTCTGACCTGTTCTTGTTGTACATTCACTGTTTTGTTCTGACCTGTTCTTGTTGTACATTCACTGTTTTGTTCTGACCTGTTCTTGTTGTACATTCACTGTTTTGGTACACTGTCCTGATGTTATCCAACAGCTGCCCAATTACATTGTATTCCTCGAGCAATTTCCACAGCATATTCCTATTTACTTGGTCAAAGGCTTTTTATTTATCTATGAAGTTCATCGTCGTATTCTATATATTTTTCACTCATCTGGTCTCAATGCAAACATGGCATTGGTGCATCGTCTTCCTTTTCTAAAACAGATTGTGCACCGTTCAGAAGCAGTTCTATCTTGTATCTTGTTCTCTGTTCTGAAATGTGTGCATTTATTTTTCCAACATGGCTGAATAGAAATATGTCTTTATTTGTATTTGTATTAGCTGCTCCTGTGCTCTATAAAGGTACAATCACAGCTCTTTGCCTATCTTATGGTATTCTCCTCTCTTGCCACACCTAGATAAAAATATGTAACCATTTTATCCCTACCTCCTGGCATGCTTTAACGGCTTCAACCATAATAGTATCAATACCTGTAGTTTTGATTTTGGGGCTTTTAAAAATTGTTATGTGCTCTACATACTGTATGCTCATAATTTTCCTAAAGCATTTGTAGGCAAAAGCCTAGAACTTCTTTCCTGTTTCTGCTGTTGAGTCCAACTCTCACAACTATATTAGAGAATGGATATAGTCTGTTCTTGACAGGAAAGCTCATGCTGGTTTATCACATACGATGCAGTGTGTTCATAGCCAATGATGCTATCCTGAGTCTTGTTTTGACTTCTGTACTCCCATCACTGCTATAGGGACCATACATATTTAAATATGTTCATGTTTTCTAGTATTCGTCTGTTTACTGTAATATTGGTTGTCCTGTATACCCTTTCCTGTATACCTTGACCTGTATACCTTCAACAGAATTCCTTCCATACAATTTTCATTATTTACTATGACATGCACTGCATAGTTTTCATTATTTACTATGGCATGTACTGCATAGTTTTCATTATTTGCTAAGGCATGTACTTTAAATAATGTTAATTATTTGCTAAGCACAATTAACCACCACCACCCATATTCCTACCACAGCAGACAGATTCAACTCTCAAATATAAAATACTCAAGTTCAACACTATGATTAGAATAAATTAATGTTGCAAACAAGCTGAAAAAAAATATTCACAATCAAAATGAAACATCAAATTCATTGTTAACTGTTACCTTATTTTTAAAAAACCTATTATATGAAAATACAGCAGATTACTTAGCTATAATAACAGGTGCCTGCGTATTATCAACAACAACAACAAAACGGGAAGGGGCAGGGGAGGGGGGTCACAGCTTAAAACAGTTTTGGAACCTTGTTCTACAGATTTCTATCTATAAACAATTTTTAAAAGTTATGTTATATACTATTATAAATACAATATACTTCCATACATGCACATGAACTGTCTTTTTTTCTTTTAAAACTATCATATATATAATATATACGATTATGCCAACATCTCTGAGGGGGAAAAACATTGGGTCTAATGGAAAAGGAAAATACATTGAATGTATGTTGATGAATCGGCTGAATGTAAAGTCACTTACATTCATTAATCATAAGCAAGTACCTGGTATGGGTGAATATTATTTGAGTTCTAGTGTATAATTATATGAAACAAAACTATACTTTAAAGAAAAAATGTCATTGAAAATATACTTGTGTTAGTTTGAGCCAGCTGTACTTGAAGCCTGCTGGAGTCTTGTTCTTGAGCAGCAAATGCTGTGAACACAGTTCCATTGGATAAAATCCCATTGACCTCTACTCTCTGTGTGCGAGCCTGTTCAACAATAATAATATGAAGTTGCATAGAGGTGTTTTATTCTGTGATACTGCATAAACATTTCAAAAAAGAAACAACATGTGAACAACGGAAGCAACTGTACCTCCATTAGGAGATGAAAGAAAGGTGAGGAGTAGAGGAAGAGGGAGCAGAGGAAGCGGAAGCAGAAGGAGGAGGAGGTGAAAAAAAGATATGCAGAAGGTTGAGGAGAGAAGGATGAAAGGAAAAATATATGCAGAAGGTGGAGTGGAAGAGAAGGAGAAGAAAAATAAATGCAGAAGGTTGAGGAGAGGAGAAGAAAAATATATGCAGAATGTGGAGGAGAGGAGAAGAAAAATATATGCAGAATGTGGAGGAGAGGAGAATAAAAATATATGCAGAAGGTGGTGGAGAGGAGGAGAAGGAGAAAAAGTAGATATATACCATGTTAATGGCAGCATAATGTAGACTTAAACATGACTGGTTGGATTTTGCAGAGGTATATTCTATGAATTGCTCTTCAAAGACTAAAACAACTGAATAAATTATGGAATGGGACAGACAGAACTACAAAAATTAGATTTTTAAGAGCATGCATCTTTCCCATTGCAACATACGCCTGTGAGACCTGGACACTTACTAAACAAGCTGAGCAGCGCATAAATGCCTTTGAATATAAATGTTATAGACAAATTCTAAGAATATCTTGGGTAAAGAATAGAACAAATGCATCCGTACTTTAAGAGCTGAATACTGAAGAAGGTTGGCTATTAAAAACAATTAAAAAAAAGAAAATTGAAATATTTGGTCACTTGAAATGTCACAAAAGTTTGGAGAGAACAATAATGGAGGGGTATATGCCTGGGAAGAGGGGAATAGGAAGGCCAAAGAGAAGATGGGTGCAGGATGTGGCAGATAATCTCCAGATGGGTGTATCAGACGCAGGACATCTTGCTTGTGATCGAGAGGTTTTCCAGAAGGTTGTTATGAGAGCGAGGTTCTGCAAAGGACATGCTACTGAATGAATGAATGAATGAATGAATGAATGAATGAATGAATGAATGAATGAATGAATGAATGAATGAATGTTCTATGGCATGAGATAGCCAATCTCTTACAACATGCATGGTAGTTTACAGCATTACTATTCTTGGCTTCCCTTATGAAGCCCTGTAACACATGGGTGTATATCTGCCAGCTTGTAATGTTAAGCTTTATTATGTCAGGTTATTTCCCATTATCTCTAATTTATGCCCTTCCATTTTAAATTCAGAGTTTATTATTTTCTTGTAAAAACGTTTTTAATCACACATTTGTTTAAGCTTGTCTGTTTCCAGAAAATAAGTAATAGTTAAGTTCCCCTAGCACTTAATTCGAAGTTTCATGACACATGTGAAACCAATTATTTTCTTGTTAAAATGTTTTTAATCACGCACATTTAAAGTTTTATATTTTTAAAAAGTGGCAGTTAATTTGTACAAGCACCTAATTTGAGAAGTAAAAGCTTAATTCTGCATGTAAAACCAGATTCCTTATGTTAAATCTATCCTGTCAATGTGACATTCCACTCGCTGGAGAACAAACAACACATACGTCTAGATTGTTATGGACTGAGAGCGTGAAGATGGACATTCATTCATTCATTCATTCAGTAGCATGTCCTTTGCAGAACCTCGCTGCCATAACAATCCTCCGGAAAACTGCTCGATCACAAGCAAGATGTCTCGCATCTGATACACCCATCTGGAGATCATCCGCCACATCCTGCACCATCTTCTCTTTGGCCTTCCTCTTCCTCTCTTCCCAGGCATATACCCCTCTATTATTGTTCTCTCCAAACTTTCATGACGTTTCAAGTGACCAAAACTGGCATGCTTGAATTTAAAACAATAAACAACAGGGAGCATCTGTTGGATCTTTCCCCTAGGACATGCTGGTGTGGTGGGAAACAAGCAGGCGGACAGATTGGCTGGGTGTGCACCATTAGGTGGGGTATTGGTGCATGATAAGACACACATGGTCAGGTTCCTTTGGGATTGTGTGTATTGTGTGAAACTTGTTCAGCAGGGAGTGACCAGAGGATTTTGCCGACACTTGGTACTCCCAGAAAAGGCCAGATGAACACACAATCAGACTACAACTGGTATCAGCAGTATTGGGACTCTTTACTGGTTGTTGAAAAGGAGGACTGAACACATATAGGAATGTCCTGAGTACTGTGATGTTTGTTCTGACTCAACTCAACTCAGTTCACCCTTGTGGGGAGGTTTGCTTTATTCTGGCTGATGAACAAAATGTACACAGACTGCACAGAAGCAATTAAATACTGACAGCATTTCTGCAGTGTAATATAAATAAGGGCTTGCAAACACGGTTTGTGAGCCCGTATACCCGGGTTCGAAACACTGGTTTTTTCGAAAAAAGGTATAGGGGCCGGTCGTTCAGAAAGCAATGGCAAACTACTGAACGTAACACTTGCCTAGTACATCAACAGCAGCTGAAAATGCTGGTGTTGACTGCAACGTCCCGTAAGGGATACGCAACAAAATTTAAAAAAAAATAAAAATATAAATACTAGTGCAGGATACACTTTAAATCGTTTATGAACAAATTAAATGTGGCAAAAGGTTACGTACTTCATGTACCAATAATGCAGAACATACAATATTAAAGGACACAGTATACATTTGTATTTCCTTTTGAATATTTTAATTAACAGGTTTCTGTCTCCAAAGATTGGCAGATATGGTCCTTGTGTATGTTTAAACATGTAGCATAAACTTTAAGCCATTTATGGACATGTTAAAAGTGGTAGAATGTTGGGCAGTGCTCACCATACCCGGCACCCCACATTGCACCATTGGCTTCGCGTGGAGTGCCGCAATTGGGAGGGTACATCCTGGTGTGAGAAAATGCACCTTAAAGACAAATTGTCATAGCAGGGTAAACTTGGCCCTAAGCATTGGTCGGCAACTGGTCTAGGATGGAATTTTCAAAAGGCCGTTAGAGCACTGCTTTGCTATTCTGGCAGCTTGTCTTGTTCCAGATGTATTGCTGTTACTTTCTTCTAGTAACAGGCAGGCAGGGAGGGATCATGCTGCATGGTCAACACATAGCCTCTAAATTAAACTCATGCTTTATGCTATGGAGAGATATAACTCCATTTTTGTCTATGAAGATGACAAGGTGCTGGTCAAAAGTGGCAGAAGGTGTATGGACTTCATTTACTAATAATGCAGAACAAGGATGTGGTTTAAGTTAGATTTTCCTGTTTCATGGTGTGGTTAACAGGTTTTTGTCTCTAAAGATTGGCATAGTATGCTACAAGTATGTGTTTTAACATGCAGCATACACTTTAACTATGCCAAAATAAAAAAAAAATTTAGACCTTACCTGAAGGGTAAAGTTATCTTTCTGGACATCCAACATGATAGTATTCTCCCCAACCATTCATGGGGTAGCTGGATTTGTCCAATGTATTTATGGTAGGATCACCCAGGGCATGTGCTGCAATTTAAAAATAAACAAGATTGATTATTTGCTTACAATAGAAAGAATAAATCACAAAATAAATAAAAAATATAAAGCACATTTTTTTACTTATGGCAAATTAAACAATTTGGAATTTTTCTAATGTTAAAAAGGAAACATAATTTAGTCAAGCTTGCCTATTTTCCCTTTATATTAACCCTTTACCAGGCAAAATGCCCGAGAACGTTTTTACCCCTGCACGGGCATTGTAAATACGCACTCTCGCGGCTTTCCGAGGCTTCCGATCTTCTACTTTCAGTTGTCGCCAATAGCTTGACAACGTGCCGCCATTCGCAAGCGTGTACTTTGAATTTGAACAGGATTTTAAAAAATAGTTTTGGGGGGTTTCACGCTTTGTATTTCAAAATGGATTTTGACGATTCGTCAAGTGATAGTGGGGATTTCGCTGGGTTCAATTTAAGTGACATTGAAGGGCACAAAGTTGACTATTAATTGGAGCTAGATATCAGTGATCAGTGTTACTTTGCGTTAGCAGTCGTGAGTCGGACTTTAAAGAAAGTGATTCTGATTCTGAAAATGTGTTTGTAAATTGCCGTATAAATGACTGACAATCACAAACAATATGTTGCATTTTGTAAATATTTGTGTTTATGTGTGGATTACCAGGAACATTCACATGAGTAAAATAATCTGCATGCTTTTTACTTCATTTTGTTTTTTATTTAAGTAAAATCGGTTGACTAACACCTTTTATGTGATGATTTTACTAACGTAACCCGAAATTTTACCGAAGCTCAAAATTCTTCTTGCCCATATCAGGGCTACAAAACAGACAAACGTCTGCCCTGTAAAAGGTTAAACATGAGTATCCTGTTCAACCCTACTTGTGTTATAATTAATGTTAATAGCTAACAACAATTAATGTTTGTGTTTTCATGAACTGTTCTGCATAGTGAAGTTCCCATATCATGAAATGCCTGTCTCATGCCAACCCACCTTCGAGGCCTCCAGCATTCATGGTTGGTTCATCATCATCATGTGCCCTGCCAACTAGGGTATTCTCTCCACAGATCTCAGTCCTTGATGTTCTGGATCAACTCTGCTGATGATATTCCTCCATGCCACCATTTCAGTCCATCCCTTATGATTTCTCTTGGTCGCCCTCTACCTATTTTCCCACTAATCTTTCCAGTCTTCACAATGTTTTCTGAAGTTTGTCCTCCTCTCATCACATGATCAAAGAAAGCTGTTTCCCTTTCTCATGGTTGTATGTAATGTTCTAGTTTCATTAGCCTCTTTCAGGCAATTGTTGTTAGTTACTCTGGCAGTCCAAAAAATTTGCAACATTCATCTCAGGAGACATATCTCTGTTGCTTCTAGTTCTTCCTAATCTTGTCACTCACATTCCAAGATTCATCGCCATACACCAGCATGAAAATATATATAATTTCAGTATTCTGTAGAAGAAAAACAACAAACAAGAGCATTGCAGAAAACACACTGTACATTTGAATAACGAAGACACAAACCATAAATTGTACGATTTATTGCCTGGCATATTTCGCTGCATCTCGTCAGGTACATACTGCAGAAGTCACACAACGTAGAGTAAAATAACTAGATTAATCTTTCAAGCTGAAATATACACATGTTCACACCGTAATGTCAATTGTTTACCACTAATTGTAAATGGACTATCATGTCTTTCTGTTTGCACAGAATTGGCCTATGTAGATTGATCATTATGGCCTCTGCATTGTGTGACTTCTGTAGTATGTACCTGACGAGATGCAGCGAAATATGCCAGGGAATAAATCGTACAATTTATGGTTTGTGTCTTCGTTATTCAAATTCACTACGGGAAAACATTGTTTTGACACACTGTACATTACCGTGGATAAAAGTTGAGTGCAATGTACACTTTTTATCTCCAAAGATTCTTTTGAATCTGCTACAGAAGTTGAATGAAGACTCCTCACAGCACCATTTCTGAGCCTGTATGTTCTCTAAAGCATCCTGGTAGGCTCGAGTGTTGCCAAATGCTGATGGTGAAACCCAAGGGTCACTAATAAGTAGATGTGAAGAGGACATGAATGACGCAGCCTCCCAAGATTTCATCCAGTCTATCCAGCTGTCATTGCTTGGTGGTGTCCACAAATAACAACACAGCTGAAAATTAATAATGAGCAATGACATGTTATAACGGAAATGTTTATTTTTTAAATGGCTGAAAGGAAACGAAACACTGTTACAATTAGCATCTTAATTATCTTAGTTATTAGCTTAAATTGTGAAAACTTTTTAGAAATTAAAGAAACAAATGTTGCTCGCTCGATTGGAGCTGGGAGTGTGTCAAATGTGTCGAGTGTGCCAAGTTGGCCACTTTTGGTAAGAAGAACTGGTGCTGTGGGGTAAGTAAAAATATCAAATCAGACACAGGGAGGCCCCAGTTAACGTCAGGGTTACGTCCTTGGAAAACGCGACTTTAAGTGAAACGATGTAAAGCGAAACACTATTTCCTATAGAATTAAATGAAATAGTGTATTATGTAATGTTTATTTTGATGGTTGTTGATATTTATTGGCTAAATAGCGGTGGGTTGGAGGGCGAGTGGTAGAGTTATTGGGACGTAGAGGCATTAAATTCTGCCTCTTTATCTGAGAATGAAACTGTAACCTCTTCCTACCTCTTTTCCTGGCTCTTCTCTATTTGAACAAAAAATGTGTTCAATGTCTGCTGCACAGCCTATTTCCTTTTTTCTAAGTAAAGCTCCTAGTAACAGTTAATGATGCTTGTTACTGCCCTCGACACTTTAAAGCTCCATTCTCTGTTCAGGTCATTCTCATTAATTATATTCATTGCCACATCAATCAATTAAAAGAACTGTGACAAACATTCAGCGATCAAAATTCGAGGTGGGGGGGGGGAGCGGGCTCCTCTTCCTGCTGAACTCTCTGCACGTCCAGTTGTATTAGGTCCTCATTAGACATCTTCTCCATGTGATGCAAGCAACTCATCAATGTCAGCTTCCTCCATCCCTTCAAAGCCAGGTTTAGTGGCTAAGTTAGCGATCTGTTGTCGAATAGCATGAACATCGTCAAATTCACAAAAGTTGTGCACACATTCTTTCCACAGTTTTCGCCACACAGCATTCATGCATGCTGACGTTACCTCACAACCAGACACACTATCAGCACTTTCTGTGCACTTTTAACTCATAATTATGGGTGATTACACGATAAAATCCTGGGAAAATGCACTGCACAAAATGTAAAATGGCGACATTAAAGCAAAACTGACAACTACTGAGTAAGGATACATTCCACAGCGGTAACACTATGCGACATTATGTAGTTCCTCCACAAGCTAGCAAGAGAGCGCAGCATAGCAACACAGGTGACGATGTTATGGCGGAACGCAGTGACGTAAAGTGAAGTTATGTCCCCTATGTGTCGATGTTATAGTGAAACGGCGTAAACCGAAGCAACATATAGAGGGGCCTCCCTATATAAATTTCAATAAACAAGTGGATAAATTTAAATATCTAGGGGTAATTATAACATCAGATGGAAGATGCACAACATATATTAAGAAGAGAATAGGGCAACCAAAAGGCTGCATTTAAGAACATAAGTATCTTATGGAATAAGTCACTATCATTGAATGCAAGAAAGAGTGCTGAAATACTATATAGAACCTGTTTTTCTGCATGGCAGTGAATCTTGGAACATAAATGAACAAATTAGGAAGAACTTAGAAGCAACAAATTAGTGGTTCATGAGACAAATGTTACAAATTTCTTGGACTGCCAGAGTAACTAACAATGATTGCCAGAAGGAGGCTAATGAAACTAAAACACTATATACAACAATAAGAAAGAGACAAACAGCTTTCTTTGGTCATGTGATTGAGAGAGAGGCATTGGAGAACATCCTGCCGACTGAAAAGATTAAGGGGAAGAGAAGCAAGGGCGGACCAAGAGAAATGATGATGGATGGACTGAAATGGTGGCATTGAGGAATATCATTAGCAGAGTTGATCCAGAACATACAACTCTATGCCAGGCTGGTAGGGCACTTGATGATAATAATGAGATACAAACTAAACACTTTCCCAGTTATCAAACACATACAACTGTATTGATTGATTGATTTACTGATTTAGGAACCAACATCACAGTATTCGGGGCATTCCCATAAGCATACAACTGTATGTCAACACTATCACACCAACAAACAATAATAACATGTATGAGAATTAACAAACAAACCACACATTACTATAAAAATAACAATGAAATGTTACCCTGTTTCTCTGGTTTCTTTCAAAAAGTTTCAGTTTTGCTACAGCACTGATGGCATAACATTTTGCCTTTGGATCTAGATCGCTATGTTTAACCTCTTCCCACTGAAGGCCAAGTCTGTCAAGAGTGCAAGGACACTTGTAAAGCTCCTCTATTTCAGACTTGAAATACAGGTTATCTATCAGATCTGCATGTTTGCACAGATACCTTTGGCACTGTTGGCTGGCAGTGAATGATGTACCAACCGTAAATGACACCACGCCTTTATCACCTGCAACAGAAAAAAAGTGTTTATGTATCATTAGTTTTAATTATTTTCTTTCTTACATTTGTGTCACCTACAGCTGTACAGTGGCTTTTGTGAATATTTTGTTTTATTTTATTCGCTCACTTGTGAACTTGAGCATAATCCACGCTCCACTAATTTGTGCATGCAGGATAGCTTTCCCTATTACCAGTGTCCCTTGAAATCAGACGAACCCACTCCGATTTCTGAGGTACTTGTAATTTGCATCCCCAAATCAATGACAAAGTCAACATTTTAGTCTGACTGACTGATGTGGGGGTTGAACTGGCTACCTCAGCATCAGCACACCAGAAGTTTAAGAGCAGGTACTCTTATCCATTCAGCCATGCTGACCTCCTGTGAAGAGTATTTATAATGTTCATGTAACAACAAAGCTCAGAAACATAATATATGCAGCGACACTTTCCTGTACAGACCCTGGAGTCTAAGACTCAGCAACCTAAATATTCACTTCCTGTATCCCTAGTGATGTCCCCTTCCCCCAGGCTGTTCAGTAGAGACGATCTTCACTGCACTTAGGACATGATAGCTATGGTTGTGTCATGTGGACATGGTAGCCATGATAGTGTAGTGGCTAGCACACTAGCCTGCAGCCCAGTGGCCGTGTGTTTGAATCCCAATCAAGGCAGATTTGTAAACCCTGACCTTGACTCCTAAGTTGACCCAACCTTAAATGGGTACCAGGACATTCCATGAAAGTAAAGATGACAGCCTGATATTAACCACATCACCCATCAGCTGGTCTATACAAATATGGACATAGCACCATATACCTAATGAGAGTCATGGTAGTACATTGGTTAGCCTGCTAGTTCTGATAGTGACTTATTGCATGAAAAAACCTTTCACTTTCTGAGATGCAGCTTTTGCCTGCCCTATTCTGTTCTTAATCTCATGTCTTCCATCTGATGTTATAATTTCCCCTTGATATTTAAAATAATCCACCTGGTTAAGAATGTTCCCTCCTATTTCAATTTCACATTTTGGTGTCCCTTTATTTGTTAATGTTTTCTTACAGTGGCAGAAGGGGAGATTTGCTTGCAACAGATGAGCAATATCTCCGGCGGGCTTATTCCCATTGGTAGCGGGATCTGCACGAGTCAGGAGGAGAGTCTGACGATAGTACACGCTTACACTGGTCCAGACACTTGCGAATGACAGATGTACGCACCCAATGGATCAGGCGCATACAAGACCATCACCTGCGGGACATGACTGAACGCCTCTGAGTCAAGTCCCAAGGTTCTAGGGTCTGGCCCCGCTCGCCCTCTGCTCGTCGGGCAAGGTCTCGGAGGTTTGACGCTGAGCCGCCAGCGTCTGCAGCCTACCTTCTTCCAGACATTCTGGTTATCCTTTCCTCTGGACCAAACAAGGGAAGGCCGAGAGAGGGAACATGCTGCATGGGCACCACATGTTCTCTGAAGCTCTGCCCAGGCATTGTGAGATAGAATTTTGGCCTAATTCCAATCCACATACTTTAGTCTGTCAAGACTGCATGGTGCCACTCACTCATTCTTACACACACATACATATGCCCAATGCACATTAAGACGTGTAAAAAGATTGTTTACTTTTGTATCACTAATGAACAACAGTGTTTCACATGCAGTTTGTTGACAACATACATACCTGTATTTCCTACTGATGTTGACAGGCTTGGTTTCTTTCCAGGATATTGCAGTTTTGACACGCCACTATCTGATACAACTCCAACCTCAAATGGCTGGCCAGGAAGGCAAGCATGATCACTATTTTGGTAAATGAAGATGGCAAATGATTCTTCCCTGTCTGTATGTGTTTCCACAAAAGATTGGGAAAAGAAGTTCAATAAATTAGATAAATATTTTTTTAAAAATTATTTTTAATTATTTTTAAAATATAGTTTCATTCACCACGTAATGTTTAATTTTGGAGTTGTTGGCCATTCAGCTATGCTGTAATGTCTAGAAATGGATTAAGATGAATTCCGTTACTTTTCCTTAGTATATTTTTATATCTTTATGGCTAGGTCAAACATAAATAATTTGTAAGCATTAAATAATATACTTTGGGGAACAATAGACAAATATAAGTGAATTGAGAAGTCAGCCAAAGATCTAGACCCTGCGCTGGACAGTGAAAAAAACGTGATAATAGTGTAACAAGAAAGTCCCTTGTCTATAACTATCAGATTTAGTGAAACAGGCAGAGACCTAAAAACACACAGAGAAGATAATTAGAGATTTATAATATGGGGAGGACATGTAGGTAGATGAAAGATATCAAAGGATAAAACAGCTTCACGGGAGTTGGTTGAGAACCTATGCTCCATTTGGGGATATAGAGAAGAGGAAGAAGAAGATGAAGGAGGAGGCAAAAGAGGTTGAGAAGAAAAAGAAAGAGATGGAGAAGAAGGAGAAAGAGGAGGAGAAGAAAGAGAAAGAGGAGAAGAAAGAGGAGGAGGAGAAAGAGAAAGAGGAGAAGAAATAGAAAGAGGAGAAGGAGAAAGAGGAGGAGATGAAGGAGAAAGAGGAGAAGGAGAAATAGGAGGAGAAGAAAGAGGCAGAAGAGAAGAAGGAGAAAGAGAAGGTGAGGAGAAGAAACCACATGCTTTATTTCAATTAGCGTTAATTTGTTGGATTTATTGTGAGATACATCTGTGTGTTTGAGACAACCAACATAATGATCACAATTTCACAAGTGGTAGTGTTTTATTATCGACAGCTTGTGACTGTCTGTCTGCTGAGAAAACCTATGAATGTTTAATGTAGCCACTACGGTACAGATTGCCGCATTTTTTATGCGGTTTTGTTCGGCAACTATTTTTTGTGTCTCTGATTTAAGTATGTTTAGAGTACTCATGATGTTAAATTTCCCGAATATTTCAAGTTCGTGTTAAAAAAGGGACCAATTACTTTATATAGTTTCTCCCTCCTTGGTTTACGTGTGTACATCTCGTATTTCTGAAATTCGTTTCCTACACAGAGATACAGAGTGACTTTCAGACGTAAGTAGACCCGCAAATCATGTTTTATGTAGATGCATTTGTTTGTTCTAGTATGTGTTATTAGATGTATCATCCATTTTTATGTTAATCTTGTCATTTTCAACAAGGTCGGGAGGGTCATCCCAAACTAAAATGATGAAAATTGCATGCTCTGATGTGATATTTAAATGACCGGAAATAGCCGTTTTCTTGTCAGCTATGACTATTTAATATTGTTATGGAATATTCACAGCAGTCAGGTCTTAGTCAGATATGACTGAGCTACCGTATAACAGTAGACGGTACTACCTGGTTTCTGTTAGCGCCGAACGTTGGGCGGCGCTTACCAAACCCGACACCCCACATTGTGCCAACGGCTTCGGGCGGAAGAGCACAATTGGGAGGGTACAAGCCTTACCCTGGTGCGAGGAAATGCAAGCTAAAGACAAAATTGTCATGGCAGGGCTGACCAGGCCCTAAGCCTTGGTTGGCGACTGGTCTAGGATCGAAGCTCCGACAGGCGGACAGTTAGAGCAATGCTTTGCTGATCCGGCAGCTTCTGCAGCTTGTCTTGTTCCAGATGTAGGGGTGTTACCTTTCCTCTGGAGTGAACTAGGCAGGCCGAGAGAGGGATCATGCTGCATGGGCAACACATGATCTCTATATTTTAGCCCAGGCTTTGTGCTATGGAGAGGCAATAACTCCATCCCTGGTCTTAACTGGTCTCGGAATCAAAGCGAGAGGCAACTGTTACGGGTTATAAGTCCTTGTCAGTTGGCGTAGACATGGGGCGCCACGCGTTGCCTCTGACGGTGGGAGACACCTATAGGTGTCACTGATCAGCTACCGCCCGCCTCAAGCTGGGCAGCCCCCAGCCAATTGGGTGCTGATCCGCCACAGCCTGCCTGCTTCAATGGGTGCTTGGGGCTAGGACAAAATCTGAATCGCAGGCTGTAAAACCAATGCACCAGGTACAAACAAAAATAAAAATAGAAACCTCAAGCTACGGCTTGCAACCTGGAACGTGAGAACCATGTGTCCAGGATTTTCCACTGACTTGACCAATATTGACGATGTGAGAAAAACGGCTGTGATTGATGCCGAACTCAATCGTCTTAACATTGATATTGCTGGCCTGCAGGAGACTCGCCTCGCTGAGGAAGGGTCACTCAGGGAAAACAACTACACCTTTTTCTGGAAGGGTAGAGGGCAGGCAGAAAAAAGGCAACACGGTGTGGGCTTTGCAGTGAAGAATTCGCTACTGGGAATGATTGAAATTCCAGCAGGAGGAAATGAAAGACTATTATCCCTGCGCTTGGCAACCTCTTGTGGGTTTGCCACCATTATTACTGCATATGCACCGACACTCGATTCCTCTGATGATGTGAAGGATTTGTTCTATGAGGAGTTAGACTCCGTGATCAAGGCAGTTCCAAAATCTGACTACATTTATATGCTCGGTGATTTCAATGCTCGTGTGGGCAAGGACTCGAGTTCATGGCCAGTGTCCCTTGGAAAATACAACATCGGTCGCATGAATGAAAATGGGCAAAGGCTGCTGGAGCATTGCACCAGTAATGACCTATGTATTACAAACTCTTTTTTTAAAACAAAAGAGATGCATAAGGTCACATGGAAACATCCAAGATCCGGCCATTGGCACCAGCTGGACTTCATCATCACACGGAGACAACATCTGAACCATATATCATTGACTCGTAGTTACCACAGTGCTGACTGTGATACAGATCATTCTTTGGTTGTTGCAAGAGTTAGACTGAGACCAAAGAGAATCTACACAGCTAAACACAAATCTAGCCCCAGGATTAATATTATTAACACTCATGATCCTGAAAAGTGCTTTCAGTTTCAACAGCAACTTGAAGACGCTTTCACTGATACACCAGAAAATTGTACAGTAAATGAAAAGTGGGGTCAAATTAAGGAAACTCTTTATAAAACTGCCGTAGGGGTTTACGGCACTGTGGATCATAAGAGGCAGGACTGGTTTGCGGCCAACAGCGAGACTCTGCAGCCCTTGATAAGAAGAAGAAAGCTCTCTTAAGAAACAAGGAAAGACCAACGCGTAACACTCTGAGTGAGCTAAGGCAAGCTAGGAAGGATGTGCAAAAGGCTGCCAGGCAGTGTGCAAATGATTATTGGATCAAGTTATGTGAGTCCATTCAAATCGCAAGTGATAAGGGAGACATAAGAAGCATGTATGAAGGAATAAAGAAAGCCTGTGGTCCAGTGATCAAAAGAAGTGCACCGCTGAAAACCTTGACTGGAGAAGTCATCACTGATAAGAAACAGCAGATGGACAGATGGGTAGAGCACTATTTGGAGCTTTACTCAAGTGAGACCAAACTAGCGGATGATGCCCTAAATGCCATAGAGGCTCTACCAACTCTTGACCACCTGGACACACTTCCCACCATAACAGAAGTTAAGTGTGCTATAAATGAACTTGCATCTGGCAAGGCTCCAGGTAAGGATGGGATTCCAATAGAGGTTATCAGGAGTGGGCAAGAAACACTCACTCTACAGATCCACCAGCTAATAGAGCTATGCTGGCGTGAAGGACAAGTCCCACAGGATTTCAAAGATTCAAACATCATAACGCTGTACAAGAACAAGGGTGATCGGAGCGACTGTAACAACTATAGGGGTATCTCACTTCTGTGTATTGTTGGAAAAGTATTTGCCAGAATTGTTCTGCGCAGACTTCAAGTCCTAGGAGATCAAGTCTACCCCGAATCACAGTGTGGCTTTCGACAGAACCGGTCTACCACTGATATGATATTCTCATTGCGACAAATGCAAGAAAAATGCCGTGAACAGAATCAACCACTGTTTATTGCCTTCATCGACCTCACAAAGGCATTTGATTTGGTCAGTCGTGAGGGTCTGTTCAAGGCACTAAAGAAGATTGGCTGCCCACCAACTCTTCTGTCCATTGTGGAATCGTTCCACACAGGCATGAAGGGTATAATCAAGTTTGATGGTGCAACTTCTGAAGAATTTGAAATCAAGAGTGGAGTTAAGCAAGGTTGTGTACTAGCTCCCACCCTCTTTGGAATATACTTTTCACTTCTACTGAAATATGCATTTCGTGATCAGGATGGTGGTATATACATTCACTCACGCTCAGATGGCGGCCTCTACAATGCTCAGAGATTGAAGGCTAAGACCAAAATTAGGAGGGTACTGATCAGAGAGTTGCTTTTTGCAGATGATGCTGCAGTTACGACCCACTCTGAGGAAGAATTGCAATGTCTACTATCTGCATTCTCCAATGCTTGTTCTGAATTTGGTTTAACAATTAGCAAAAAGAAGACACAGATTATGTCACAAGGTGCACATGGGGTACCATCAATCTTTATTGACGACGCCGAACTAGAGATAGTAGACCATTTTACATATCTAGGATCAGTGGTAAATAGCAAATTATCCCTAGATCAGGAAATCAACATCCGGATTGGTAAGGCAGCAACAACAATGAACAGGTTAAGAAAAAGAGTCTGGGAGAACAGGAAGCTTACTGCCAAAACAAAAGTCCTTGTCTATCAAGCCTGTGTCCTTAGTACTCTTCTCTATGGCAGTGAAACCTGGACAACTTACTCACACCAAGAGAACAATTTAAACAGCTTTCATATGCGGTGTCTGCGAAGAATTCTTGGTATTAAGTGGCAAGACAAAATCACAAATACTGAAGTATTGGAAAGATCAGGTTGTGTGACAGTTTATTCCATGCTCAGTCTTCGTAGACTTAGATGGATAGGACATCTTAGGAGGATGGATGATGGTAGAATACCAAAGGATATCTTTTTTGGTGAATTACAGATGGGTAAGAGATCTCAGGGTCGGCCTCTACTACGATACAAAGATGTGTGTAAGCGGGACATGATTGATACAGGCATTGATAATGCACATTGGGAGCAAGTCGCCGCTGAACGTGTTGCGTGGAGGGCAAATATCAGAAATGGAATAAAGTCAAAGGAGAAAATTATTGCAGAAAAGTCACACACCAAGCGTTTGAGACGTAAGATGGTGCATGATGGTGGAAATGACCACGTGTTCACATGCACCCACTGTGAACGGACATTTACAGCGCAAATTGGCCTTATCAGTCACACTCGCTACCGCCATAGTTAAAAGTTATTATGCCTTTTTAGAGCACAAACTATCGTCTGTCAAGACGGCAAGGTGCCAATGTGTGTGGAATATTCACAGCGATTTGCATGCCAATGAATGCATGATTGCATTCACTGTCAAATTTAGTATTTGTGTATAAATTTTCATCACTCTGCATGGGCCGGGTCATTGATAATTTTTCATCTTTCCAACGGAACATCTTTTGTCAAAATGCATCTATCTACGCTTGCTGACAAGACTCGCTGCATGCAGTGCACGCACGGTTGACATCACACAGATGACGTGAAGATGTATGTATGTGTGCGTGTGTGTATTTTAAAACTGGCAGAGTTATTTTTCCTTGAGTTAGACAAGCAGAGTGTTAATCTCCCTTGGCGACAGTGTAAATTGATAGTTGTGTGAGTGTGTAGGTAGGGTCACAAAAAGTGAAAGGTCAAAATCGTTTTTATTCTATATGTCCCTTTTAACTGATAAACTTACACACAAACATTAATATCTCAGCTTAAAATTGACCTGCAGACTTGAATAAGGTACCGTTGGATTTGGTTTTTCAAGAGCTATCCAACTATGCAAGTTAAATAATTAAAAAGCAGTTTAGAAAAAGTTACTAAATTGGCTAGTTTAATGGAATGAAAACTTGCTAAAAGTAATTGTAATAGTAGTTCAAATAAGTTTATATTATTTTCACAACTAAATAATTTTTAATGATAAATAATATAGTTTACTGATCCCATTACTATGCCCAAATTGTAAACAAACAAAGTACCAATCAATAATATATTCACAGTTAAAGTGCTCAGTCATTTATTCTGAGCAAGAGTATGAGAAATTATATTTATTAGATAATATCACATGCAGCACCATCCATGTCCTCTCAATTGCATTTAATTTTTTCTCTATATTTCTTCATTGTTTTGTTAGGTGGTCTTCTATTTCATGTGTGCTGTGGATTCCAGATCAAGATCTTTCTAGTTATACTATTCTCAGATTTTCTCAATGCATGCCCTATCTAGCACCTTTTCTTCACCTCTTCGTAACAGATAATTGTCTAGTTCTCTCCCTGAGTTCTTCACCTCCTGCTCATGGGTAATTGTCTAGTTCTCTCCCTGAGTTCTTCACCTCTTGGTCACGGGTAATTGTCTAGTTCTCTCTCTGAGTTCTTCACCTCTTGGTCACGGGTAATTGTCTAGTTCTCTCCCTGAGTTCTTCACCTCTTGGTCATGGGTAATTGTCTAGTTCTCTCCCTGAGTTCTTCACCTCTTGGTCATGGGTAATTGTCTAGTTCTCTCCCTGAGTTCTTCACCTCTTGGTCATGGGTAATTGTCTAGTTCTCTCCCTGAGTTCTTCACCTCTTGGTCATGGGTAATTGTCTAGTTCTCTCCCTGAGTTCTTCACCTCTTGGCCACAGGTAATTGTCTAGTTCTCTCCCTGAGTTCTTCACCTCTTGGTCATGGGTAATTGTCTAGTTCTCTCCCTGAGTTCTTCACCTTCTGCTCACAGGTAATTGTCTAGTTCTCTCCCTGAGTACTTTACCTCTTGGTCACAGGTAATTGTCTAGTTCTCTCCCTAAATTCTTCACCTCTTGGTCACGGGTAATTGTCTAGTTCTCTCCCTGAGTTCTTTACCTCTTGGTCACAGATAGTTGTCTAGTTCTCTCTCTGAGTTCTTCACCTCTTGGTCATGGGTAATTGTCTAGTTCTCTCCCTGAATTCTTCACCTCTTGGTCACGGGTAATTGTCTAGTTCTCTCCCTGAGTTCTTTACCTCTTGGTCACATATAGTTGTCTAGTTCTCTCTCTGAGTTTTTCACCTCTTGGTCATGGGTAATTGTCTAGTTCTCTCCCTGAGTTCTTCACCTCTTGGTCACGGGTAACTGTCTAGTTCTCTCCCCAAGTTCTTCACCTCTTGGTCACAGGTAACTGTCTAGTTCTCTCTCCGAGTTCTTCACCTCTTGGTCATGGGTAATTGTCTAGTTCTCTCCCTGAGTTCTTCATCTCTTGGTCACAGGTAATTGTCTAGCTCTCTCCCTGAGTTCTTCACCTCTTGGTCACGGGTAACTGTCTAGTTCTCTCCCCGAGTTCTTCACCTCTTGGTCACAGGTAACTGTCTAGTTCTCCACCTCTTGGTCATGGGTAATTGTCTAGTTCTCTCCCTGAGTTTTCACCTCTTGGTCATGGGTAATTGTCTAGTTCTCTCTGAGTTCTTCACTTCTTGGTCACAGGTAATTGTCTAGTTCTCTCCCTGAGTTCTTCAACTCTTGGTCACGGGTAATTGTCGAAGTTCTCTCCCTGAGTTCTTCACCTCTTGGTCATGGGTAATTGTCTAGTTCTCTCCCTGAGTTCTTCACCTCTTGGTCATGGGTAATTGTCTAGTTCTCTCCCTGAGTTCTTCACCTCTTGGTCACAGGTAATTGTCTAGTTCTCTCCCTGAATTCTTCACCTCTTGGTCATGGGTAATTGTCTAGTTCTCTCCCTGAGTTCTTCACCTCTTGGTCATGAGTAATTGTCTAGTTCTCTCCCTGAGTTCTTCACCTCTTGGTCATGGGTAATTGTCTAGTTCTCTCCCTGAGTTCTTCACCTCTTGGTCACAGGTAATTGTCTAGTTATCTTCCTGAGTTCTTCACCTCTTGGTCATGGGTAATTGTCTAGTTCTCTCCGAGTTCTTCACTTCTTGGTCATGGGTAATTGTCTAGTTCTCTCCCTGAGTTTTCACCTCTTGGTCATGGGTAATTGTCTAGTTCTCTCCCTGAGTTCTTCACCTCTTGGTCATGGGTAATTGTCTAGTTCTCTCCCTGAGTTCTTCACCTCTTGGTCATGAGTAATTGTCTAATTCTCTCTCTGAGATCTTCACCTCTTGGTCTCAGGTAATTGTCTAGTTCTCTCCCTGAGTTCTTTACCTCTTGGTCACGGGTAATTGTCTAGTTCTCTCCCTGAGTTCTTCACCTCTTGGTCATGGGTAATTGTCTAATTCTCTCCCTGAGTTCTTCACCTCTTGGTCACGGGTAATTGTCTAGTTCTCTCCCTGAGTTCTTCACCTCTTGGTCATGGGTAATTGTCTAGTTCTCTCCCTGAGTTCTTCACCTCTTGGTCACAGGTAATTGTCTAGTTCTCTCCCTGAGTTTGTCACCTCTTGATCATGGGTAATTGTCTAGTTCTCTCCTTGAGTTCTTCACCTCTTGGTCACAGGTAATTGTCTAGTTCTCTCCCTGAGTTCTTCACCTCTTGGTCATGGGTAATTGTCTAGTTCTCTCCCTGAGTTCTTCACCTCTTGGTCACAGGTAATTGTCTAGTTCTCTCCTTGAGTTCTTCACCTCTTGGTCACAGGTAATTGTCTAGTTCTCTCCCTGAGTTCTTCACCTCTTGATCATGGGTAATTGTCTAATTCTCTCCCTGAGTTCTTCACCTCTTGGTCACAGGTAACTGTCTAGTTCTCTCCCTGAGTTCTTCACCTCTTGGTCATGGGTAATTGTCTAGTTCTCTCCCTGAGTTCTTCACATCTTGGTCATGGGTAATTGTCTAGTTCTCTCCCCGAGTTCTTCACCTCTTGGTCACAGGTAATTGTCTAGTTCTCTCCCTGAGTTCCACACAGATGATTCTGTCACACTATTTTAGTCCTATTTTGTGCAGCCACCAATCAATGAGTGTTTGTATTTTATCAGCAATTATTTTAGTTGCTCTTGTTTCTTATTTATACAATTAACCCGATCCTAATCTGCTGTATAATTATGATGAATGATTATTTATTTATAGATTAGACTTGCTAGTACATCTGACCACCATAAATCATCAGTATGTTTGATGATCAAATATTTTCCATGACATGACATGCGGAAACTATATACAACAGCTGCCATTTTCAAATGTACTTAACTAACCTTTCATGAGAATTTCATTTGCTGCTGGAATGAAACAATTTATAAGAATTGTTTGGAATGTACTTCTTACGTCACGGTCACTGCGCTGTTTAAAATAAAAAAAGAAGTACAATGAGAACAAATGATGAATTAGGTTTCTGAGCATCTTGGTAAGTTTGTGTATGAAGTTATGTACCTTTATGAAGGTTTGGTTATTTTGACTGGAATGTATAAACACACTCACAAATAATGCTCAGCAATCCATTGTTAAAGGATGTGCTTAATGGAGAAGTGAAGGGAAAACATGCAAGAGGAAAACAACATTACAGGTGAGTGGACAACAATACAGGTGAGTGGACAACATTACAGGTGGGTGGACAATTACGGGTGGGTGGACAACTTTACAGGTGGATGGACAACTTTACAGATGGGTGGACAACATTACAGGTGGGTGCACAAAATAAAGAGATGAACTTGTATAAGCCTGTATGAGTAAACTCTGAAGATGCAGAGCAGAAGGAGTTTGAGACTTATTGCAGCTGCTCTTCAATGCATAGACAGCACTTAAAATATCATTTCATGACTTTTCCTTATTTTTTTTTTTTTTTAGATCAAGCCATGTGGCATTGGTTATCATGTTTAATCACAGCCTTCTGTCTCATATACTACCAGTAATTTCGGATACTCCAAGTCATGACGTCAAAATGTCCAGCATCTTCTCTCTCTGCCTCCCTGCCTTTCTTCCCCTTCAGCTTTCCTGTTGTCACCATGTATTCCAGCTTTCCCCAAAGAATGTGGACTGTCTTCTTCTGATGCAAGTTACCAGTTCTAATTGTGATTAACTTCCTTCAAGATATCTTCATTGCACTTTCTATCCATCCAAGGTATTATCATTCATCTGAAATTCACACCTCTGCAACTTCCACAAAATTCCTCACTTGTGTGCTAATGTTCTCTAAATGTACTGGAGAGTTTTGATTAACAATAGGAAGGTGAAATGTTAGGACACTAGCTGAGTGGGTTAGGAAAGTTGGACAATGTTATAAGAGAAATGGAAAATATGAAAATGAATATCCTGTGTATAAGTGAGATGAGGTGGAAGGGATCTGGTAAAATTATAATTGACAAACATCATCAAGTGCCTTGCCGGCTGGCATGCACAATCTTGCCTCTCCACAAACTGCGACCTCCGATGGCATAAATCATATTGTGTGTTGACACACACTGAACAAACATACAAGTGGCTGATGGTGGAATGGCCTCTAGAAACAGACGTTAGCCACAAATATGTTGAATAAGTGCCAATGAAATAACAGAACAGAGGCAGTGATCATTAAAAGGAGGTGAGTGAGTTGGTGAGGAGCTGTCTGTATAAATACCTCAAACTCTGTGACATGGCCATTCGAGGGGATGTAGTTATTTATGAAATGAGATGGTCTTGTGCAGGAGAGAGTTCATGCACAGTGCTGAGACTCATCTTTGATCTATGGGAGGAGCTAAGAGCAATTATGGAGATATCCATCTGCAATGAAAGATTTGTCACAAACCAAACAATATAATTTCTATACAGCATTTCAATAGGTTTCTCACTGCAACTGGCAGCTTATTATTGGTAAATATGTTTTCCGTCTTGTGTAAAGCTGCAACATAATGCATCGAGTTAAAATATTTGTGTAAAGAGCGATAGAGGAAAACTGACAGAAGATTCTTGATGGCTTTTTGTCATGGCATGGGAAGGTGTCAGCACATGAATTGACAAATGCTATCGGAGATTGCAAGATGTGAAAAAACATGTATCGCCTATGGCAGTCAGCAAGACAATTGATGATGATAATGAATGCCATACCGCTGACTGATGACTTGTCCACGTGGCCACCAAAACTGAACTGATTTCAAACTGTGTTAGTTTGTGATACTTCTTGATGTCTCTGATGGCCCTAGCTATGACTTCACGTTGTTTAGGCGATGGTATCGTCTGATTGGCTGAGTCTAAGAGAGTTGAGTCACATGTCTCATACAGATGGTAGGAAACTTCTGTTCTTCCAAAACACCTCTTCTCTGCCCACAAGGGTGCCAGTAGGTTCTGGCTGCCAATGTATGCTGCCCTGAGATTTGGAGTGCCCACCACCAAGTGCGAGTCAAACAAAATCACACCGTTGTACTGAATCTGTGAAAGATTTAAATATGTTTTATTTTATTATTACTTCATCTAGTACTTCATGTAGGAGCAAAGATCAGAGATGGAATAAAAACAAAGGAGAAAATGATTGCAGATAGGTCACATCGAGTATGGGAGACATCAGATGGTGCATGAAGGTGGAAATTACCATGTGCTCACATGCATTCATTGCGGACAAACATTTACAGCGCGAATTAGTCTGATCAATCACATTGGTTACTGCCATGGGTTGTAGTTATTATACCATTTTTAAGCACAATGTAACAAACTATCCTCTGTCAAGATGGCAAGGTGCAGATATATCATGTAGAATATAAAATATATTAGTATAAAAATGACACAAAAAGTTAGTCCCATGGTAGATACTGTCAATGGGATATGAAGTGCTAGACCTTTGCATATTCTAGTCCGTGGCATAGTGTGTTTGGGCAACTAGATCCCTTCCTCTCCACACTTCCTACCTAGACAATTTCTAGAAAATTTTGAAAATTATCCAGCGTGCCATCTTATGAGACTGGATTGACCTGAGTGCTGTATTTGCTGCAACGAGATCCCTGACAACTGGGAAAGAGGAGGCAGACTTTAAAAGTGAGTAAAACAGCATGATTTGATTGTTGGAAACACCTGGTATCAGTACCATCAAAGCAGATTAAGTACATAGAAGAAACTAGACTACATCTTCATTGACAGAGGATTAAAAAATGCTTAAAAAGATACAAACACTGTACCAGAAGCAGACTTCGTAGATCATAGATTAGTTATAAGGAAAATACATTTAAGGAAAGTGACGTATAAACCCAATGAGAGCAGACTACAAAATCATATTAATAATCTGAGTTCAACCTGCAGCAGATACAATATGAGTATAAACACAGCCAAAACCGAAGTAATGCAAGTTAGCAGATCACATGGTCCACTAGGTATACAGATAAATAGCACAACTCTGAAACAAGTTAAAGAATTCAAATACCTTGGAAGTATGTTCACAGAAGATGGCAGATTGGACAGAGAAATCAAAATCAGGTGTCAAAAAGCTAGTACACTTACATATCAACTATCAACCATACTGAAACATCCAAATATACCTATGTCCGTAAAACAACAGATAATAAACAGCATATTCACACCAACCCTATGCTATCAATCTCAGACTTGGATTTTATCCTAATCACACTCTCGCAAAATCAACACCTGCGAGATGAGATGCCTGAGGAGAGCTGCCAACTTAACAATCCGAGACCGAGTAAGAAGTGATGTTATCAGACAGACAGTGGGATCAACACATATTTATTGAAAGACAGAAGATCAAATGATTTGGCCATATCGTTAGAATGCAACACCATCAACTACCATCACTGGCCTTACATCAAAGATCATCTGCGATGATACCAACAGGATGTCCAAGAAGAAAATGGATTGACAATATCAAAGACATTGTACAATCACATGGAGTGACACTATCCAGTGCGCTGGAGTGCAAATTATTCCTCCCCATGACACTTGACGGCAGAAGTGGAAGAAGATGATGATGATGATGATGATGATGATGATGATGATGATGATGATGATGATGAAATATAAACCAGACGTTTACAATGACCAATGTATTTTAGTATCAAAGACATGGTACGATCCATAAGCCAGTTTTCTTTGATGTTCAAATCTTGTAGAATTTCATTCTTCTTCTTCTTCTTCTTCTTCTTCTTCTTCTTCTTCTTCTTCTTCTTCTTCTTCTTCTTCTTCTTCTTTTTCTTCTTCTCAGTCCATGATATTCTAAGAACCTTTCTGTAACATCTAAGCTTAAATGCCACTATTTTTCCAGTTTCTTTAATGATTGTGAAATGGTCCATGACTCACATTCATATGTTGCTATGTGAAAGATGCATTCTTGCTAACTCTCAACTAACTATGATGATTTGTCCCTGGCATTCAATGCTTCCATCCTCAATTTTGTTAGCCCAATGACAGAGCTTTCCACAAGAGTACTATCAGACTTATTGCCCATCTCTACTACCCTCGTTCAGAAAGCATGGGCAAACTCGTTGAACATTAAAAAAAATCACGAACAGCCAAAAACATGCTGGGGTTGACTGCAACGTCTTGTAAAGAATATGCAACTGACTAACTACTACCCTCACTTCTTCATTGGTATCTTCTCCAATTCACATAAATGACTTGCTGACCTGGATGCCTCACCATCAGATCTTTGAAATTATTTATCGGCTTCCATTTTGAGTTTCTTGCAAAGAATAGTACAGTAGTTTTCCCTTGCTTTCCACGCCCCACACCCACATGCTTCAGACAATGTCCTCAGCCTTTAGTAACCTTTTAAGTTGCCAGGATAAGCAAGTACCCTGCTCTGTAATATCTTTGCTAACAGACTGCAGACCTGTCCACTTATCTTGGTGGATACTTGGGTCTCCAGAGCTGCATTTGCCACAAGATAGAACTACATTTGACAATATTATAGAGACACAGAAACAAAGTGACAGAAGCTGATTCAAACAACATCTATTTGTTACGTGGATGATTGTTATGTTAAAGGACTATCACTGACATCTTGCGCCTTGACAGACAATAGTTTGCTACATAGTGCTTTAAAAAAAGTATAATAACTACAACCCAAGGTGGTAGCGAATGTGACATACCAATTCGCACAGTAGATGTTCACTCAAAATTAAGTACATGTGTACACATGATCATTTCCACCTCACACACTATCTGATGGTCGATCAGGTTAAGCTAAATGACTCTTAAAAGACATACTGCCACTGATAAAAGTTGTTAAGAGTACCATATTATACGTCTAGATTATCCAACTGGCAGTGGGCGACCACAATGTGTACACCAGGTCTGGAGCAGCATTACACCAAACCATTTTCCCAAGTATGTATATTACTGGGAACACATTCCTTGCACTGGCAAGGTTGGGAAGAGTGCATTTTCATTTAATGCCCTGAGCTAAGCCTCACGTGGACAATCATGCCTCTCCACAGCTGCTTGTGTGTGAACTGATTAAAGATCTTGGAATACAGCCAGACAGGTAATATTTCTCATGACTTGCCCTTGTGATAATTCTGAAAATTAGCATCTTAAAATATTCTTCATTATTCTAGACATACATAGGATGTACCCAGATATTATTTGAACTTTGACTTACATAAGCTACTGACTGAGGACTCTTGCCAAAAGGGATCTCAGAACTGAACTGAATTGGCTGGCTGATTGGTGTGTCACCAATGCTGGAGCTCTGTTTTGGATCAATGATGATATCATCAGCTTGAAAACCATGTGGGTACAGTGCCACTGTAGATAGAAAGCAGAGATAAGTTTATAGACTTCTGTCTGTTTCAAAGACTTACATATGCCAATGTTTGAACTGATTCAATACTGAAGGATAATATATCACAAAGTGTGACCTCCCATTTGGGCAGAAGGATGATATATAGCCATATTAGGGTCATTGTGTTTGCTTGCTTGTGTTCGTTGGCTTGAGCTCCAACGCAAAGTCCTGTATGTGGGATGAAGGCATCCTGTTGTCCAACATCAGTGTGATGTCATACAGGACCTGAGGTTTGTGTAAGTATCCGTTGTTCCATGTCTGGCTTATTGGTGTGCAGACTGGTGGTTCCTCGCCATACAGGCAGACACTCTCCGACTTTGGAGGAATCAGCGATCCTACTGACTTTAGCCAGGACCCCGAAGGGACCTGTTGCCCTGTAACAGTATTGGGTATTATTGGGATCTAGTGGGAAACACAGATACAGCACGATTGAGCATTGAGACTGAAAGGGGTGGGGGATGCTCAATCGTGACGTATTGGGTTGGTATGGGCAGTTGAGACGAAGAATTCGAGCTAAGTGCAGTTAGGACCCGGCCTTAGGAGGGAGTGGAGTCTAACATCAACGCTTTGTCATCAAGGACTAATAAACTTTATATTATCAACTGAAACCACGTCTTGCGAGTCTCTATACATTGTTACAGAGCTCGAAATGGAGCCACTTGACCAGGATCCTGAATTTGACCGTCCCGGCTGCCACGCGAAGTACTAAAGAATCCAGACAAAACTGCAAAAACAGGAAGGTATTTCGAGTAAACGTTTTCTCAAGTCGGTTTTTTATCAAGGTCGGGAGCCGCCTGTTGTTGTGCTCTGGGTAACCGAACTATAGTTGATATACTCCTGTGAGTTGGATTCCCGTTGCTTTGACCTGGCTGCTCTGAAGGTCACCTGCTTGTTAACGAACTGAGTAAATTATTTCAGCTCTCAAATTCTAAGAAAATGGCCGTCTATGGGACTTACAGCTATAATTGGCCTGGACCGAAGCTCTTTGGCGGGGTCAGTTGAAATACAGATTTTCTTGATCATTAAAATCAATAGAGCCCTCGGCAGCTCATCTCAGAGCTTTATTTTGTTTCAAGAGTCCGTTCCTGGGTGGCTGATACGCTTGACCGCTCCTCAAAAGTTTTGTAAAGCCCTGTCGAGCTTTGTAGAACAATATCAGGTTTTGTAAAGCCCTGTCGAGCTTTGTAGAACAATATCAAGTTTTGTAAAGCCCTGTCGAGCTTTGTAGAACAATATCAAGTTTTGTAAAGCCCTGTCGAGCTTTGTAGAGCAATATCAAGTTTTGTAAGGCCCTGTCGAGCTTTGTAGAACAATATCAAGTTTTGTAAAGCCCTGTCGAGCTTTGTAGAGCAATATCAAGTTTTGTAAAGCCCTGTCGAGCTTTGTAGAGCAATATCAAGTTTTGTAAAGCCCTGTCGAGCTTTGTGGAGCTAAATCGAATTTTGTGAAGCCATATCGTGCCCTGTGGAACCATATCGAGCCTTGTGGAACCATATCGTGCCCTGTGGAACCATATCGAGCCCTGTAGAACCATATCGAGCCCTGTGGAACCATATCGTGCCCTGTGGAACCATATCGAGCCCTGTGGAACCATATCGAGCCCTGTGGAACCATATCGAGCCCTGTGAGGCCATGTCGAGCTTTGTGAGGCCTATCGACCTTTGTGGACCCAGAAACTAACTGCGCATTGCTATAATAAGTGGGCGCATTGCTATAATAAGTAAGTGCATTACTTAAATTTAGAAGTAAAATTGTGTGATACTTAGACCCAGAAACTAACTGTGCGTTGCTATATAATAAGTGAGTGCATTACTTAAATTGAGAAGTTAAAATTGTGTCTATAATAAGTAAGTGTATTCTTTAAATTAAGAGGTTGAAATTGTGTTTCGTGCTATATTTTAGAATATTTCAGAATGGCAGAACAAGACTCCTGGCGTATTTTGACCGATAACGAGCATAGGTACAATTGACTAACTGAACACTGCTCTTGTGTGAAGCATATAGTCGGTTTAGATAAATACGCCTGTGAAATTGATTTGGTGATTTCAGTATAACAGTTCCATCACAGCACAGTGGAGAAACAGACATAAATTCAGCTGAGTATAAGAATATACAGAAGAAGAAGTAGAAGGATTGTTTCAGGTTGATAGATAAATATGAATTACTTGAATTAATTGTTTTCCAAAACAATAGGTCGTCTTCCTTAAATTAGAAAATTGAAATTGTGTAGTGTTTTCTTTGCTTTATTTCAGTATTTTTTCAGCATGGCGGAACAGAACACCTGAGCACAAGTTTTGACGTTAAATTAAGAAATTACAAAAATGAAATTGGTTACTTGTATAAATATTTCAGCTTAGAAGACTCAGCACAGCACATATTTCAGCTGAACTCAGGATAAGTTTTTTTTCCCAGGTACTAAAGAAGTATACAGAAGAATATTGTTTCAGCTGGATAGATATTTCAAAGGAACTGAATATGAATTTCTTGTGCGGGGAGTTACAACGGGTTAGCACATGGTTAGGAGAATTAAAGATGTCAATTACGGAGGTAGAGAATTTTCTGAAAACGTTGAAGAACAAAACAACTAGACAGGACCCTTATAGAATTATGGTAGACAGTAATAGAGTAGGAAAGAATAACAGGAGACAGACATTGCTTAATAAAGACAGAAGACAATATGGTTATGACGAACCAAGGCCTGATCTATATAGAGTAAAAGACAGTGAGAACAGACGAAATAGTGAAAGCTTGGACTGGTATAAATACAAAAATGGGCGTGAGAGAAACATTTCAAAGAAATCATGGGACTGGCCTTCTCACAGTGCAACTGCTAGAAAAAGACGTGACGACTGGTTAGAGAAAAGACAAAGACAATATTTAAACTCAGGTGTAAGAGACAGAGTTGAACCAGTAAGTAAAATACAGACTAGTCCTAAAATAGTTGCGAATGTGACTAGTAGACAGGAAAAGAAGAAGACGATATTAGTAAAGAAAAGAAACCGAGAGACACAGACGCAGACAAGTAATACGGTAGAAAGTAGCACACAGACTCAGGTACAACCAGTCAGCAAGTTAACAAAGGGAACTCAAACTGACTTCATAGAGAATCAGTCTAAATCAACTCGTTTGACTAAGAGAGACAAGGTTGAAGTTAGGAAAGATGGACAGACTGAGGACCAAGAACGACAGAAAGATAAAGAGGAGAAGTATGGACGAAAGAATAGTATGGTTGTAAATAGAGGTAGTGCCATGTCAAATTCTTCAGCTATAGACAAGAAACTAATTCCCAAATGGTGTAGGAATATTAGCTGTCAGAGTTCAAGTTACGGAGAATATAATAGTGATGCTGAAACAGATATTATTACCGATGATTCGGAGGATGAGAGTGTTACACTACGAGCAGATCCTGAATCGAAGAGTGTTGTTCCCTCATACGGAATAGTGACTAGTGGACAGACAGACAGAGTTTTGGTTAGTGACTCTTTGAAACAAATACTGGTTTGTATGACAAGACAGTAGGAAAGGCTAAGGGACGAAGACCGAGAAAGAGAAAGAAAGGTCAGACGTTTTAAAGATGACTATGGGAATAGGGCCGACGTGTTTGCAGTAAACTATAATGAGTCTGATGAAGGAACTATAATTAGTGTGTCATCTGAAGACGAGATGGGAAGGTATAAACGTTACGTAAGGTACACAGGAAACAGTGAGCAGACTGACGCAAATATAGGAAATAGAAGGAACTCATTTAAGAAGAATAGTGCTAGACAGTTAGCGGGTATTTATTCAACGACAGAAAGTGATTTAAGAAAAATAGAAGACCTTAGGACCTTAAGACCTGAATACTTTAACAGGTTGACAACAGATAGTGATGATGACATTATAAGTGAAAGACAGGTTAGGGTATTGAAAGACAGTGAAGTGTTTAATTTGGACACACTATATAACGGTTAAAATTCCTTGGGTGAAGAAGGAAAATAAAATAGTTTTGGCTTAGGAGAAGAACTCTAAAATAGGCAGATGAATTTTGTTGGTGTAGTATCACATGGTACAGAATAGTCGAGGGTGTTGTTGCGACAAATGATATTCCACGTGGATTACGTAATACAGGATATCGTCTGTTTGGTAGTGAGGTAGAGAGAGTATATTAAGTAAAATAGGGTAGATTCAGGACAGAATTAATGGAGGGTGAGAGATATGTTAGGCATGAATATTAGTATTAGAAATAGTTTGACTCAGAGCTATGACGTGATGTCCGAGATGGTTTTGCTTGTTGGTTGGAGAAGAAAGAATAGTATTGTTGACAGGTGAACCGAGAGTGTCTGGTGAGGAGGCACTGAGTATCCTGTGCGTAAGATAGTCAGTTGAACGTGAGAATAAAAGTATAATAAATAATAGACTGTAGAAGTGGATGCTTGAAAAATACGAGTTACGTCGTACTTGTGGAGAAAGAAGAAAGTTGTTGTGGGTGGAAAAGTATAGAATGATAGTTACGAAGTTAGGGGCTGGTTCACCAGAATGAGGTTTGTTTTGAAGAGATAATAGATAGTACTGTGAAAGCAATTTCAGCTGCGAGAGGTAGTGTATAGGGTCTGACCTTCGTATAGAAGTGAGTGATTGAGTAAAGTAGAGATATAAGAAAGCAGTGAATTGAGAGAGTCCTCTAGAATAGTTCGTCTGGTTGTGCGGTGTTCATATGTGAATTTAACTGTAGTCAGACAGGTGTTCGTCGTGATGAAAGAAGTAAAAGGAAAGAGGTGTGATGAAGTCGCCTAAGTGAAATACGTAGATAGAATGTAAGAGTGACGTTAATATGTCTTGTGTCAACGTGTGTAGAGGAAATCAATACGTGTTGATATGTGGGGAATGATTGATGGAATGTTGAGGTGGCGTCTAAAGTATTTTGTTGTAGTAATAGTATGGAGACGTTAGGTTGTCGCGACTACGAGAGTAGGCGTGAGATGAGAGCGAGGTTGTGTTGTGTATCATTGTCCGTGTGAATATGAGAAGAGCGGTTGATAAGTAACGTTGATAAATCGTGGAACATAGAGCATGCGAAAATCGAGAGATAGAAAGAAAATTGTAATGTCTTTTCGTAGAATATCTGAACTTGGAAGGAAATTGTGGAAGTTATATGCTGAATTAACATTATGAATGTTTAGTATGCTTGACAGGAAAATGGCGAAACAAGGGTGCCTAAGACTGAGAAACGAGGAAGGAGAGGTCTGCTGTTGCTTGTAGGTGGCGTGGGTTGCAGTTCTGAAAAAGTTCCGAGAAATAACAAGAAGAATGAAAGATGCGAAGGTAAACAAGAGGAGGTAAATGAATGTTAGAAAAGGTGTTCCGATAAGAGTGATTGGTTTGATTATAGTCACGATATGAAAAGGGTAGGAGAGATTTGAAGTAGTGCTGGTGAGACGTACTGATGCAGTAGAATGAAAAATTAATTGCGTCGGGTAGACGAGAAGGTGGAAATAGAATTAGTTGTTTTGGTGAGAGGTCTATAGTAAATAGACAAAGTTTTGTTGGATGTAGGAGGGTAGAGATACTGTGGTTAACGGTAAGGATTGGGAAGTGGTGGTGATGGTTAGTACAAGGCCATGGGAGACAGTTGGTGTGCCGAGCCACAGGTTAATTGATAAGTAGATGGTGGCTGGTACATTGAGATGATATTGGAATAACTGTAGTTTACAGTGCTTGCTTATGAGGATATTTTGGATGTTATGATGTATTAGGAGTTAGGATGGAAAAAGATAGAAAATTGTGAGGGGAGATAATCAATGTTTGACTTCCAGAAAAAGGAACGGTCACTTGTTGAGTAATGGTTTTGGTTGAGGGGAACAAGTATGGTTCCGCATTAAGATAGTCTGTAGATAACAGAGAGATATTTGTATATATGTATATACATATTTTGGCATTAATGCTTGGTATGGAGTTGTTTTGTTATACATGACTTGCCTAAATAGATAGGTGTTACATTGGTTAGAAAAGGAGGCCAATGTTGCTGGGTCACTTTAAGTGGTTAATTCTAAGTGAATTATATTTTTTTTTGAAAACCTTCTCTTTAGCGAGAAGACAGTTGTATTTATTGAAATTGAGCTTTCAATGCCTCATATGTAAAATTTTGTTTTGCTTGATTTGGTCTTGAAAAATGATTGTTGTTGTTTGATTAATTGATTTAGAATAGGGTTATTGTGTGCTTAGACTTTTATGTGTAAACTGCTGGTCCGTAAAAGAGACCAGTAGTAGTAGGTAAAAAATAGATTAGGATGTATGTTGTATTATTTTAATCATCGTCACCATCATCATCACTATCATCATCATACTTTTAGTTGAGTTGCGGGGAAACATAAATGATTGTTACAAAAATTTGGGGGGGGGGATTTGATGTCCTGTTGTGATTTTATTTCAGCTGTTTTGTGTGTTAAATAGCAGTATAGTTATGTTTAATTTACAAGGTTTTTGTCTAGAAATAAAGACAATACAGGGGGCTTTAATTATGACCCTTCGTTCAGAAAAGAGTTAATAAAACTACGGAGAACTGATAGAGAGAACACATTCTCTTAGTGAAGAAGAAGTTCATGGATATTTTGATGCTGTGATAATCAGCGTAGAAAGGTTAAAATGGCTATGAACTGTAGACGGGGTTACTACACAAGTAAAATGGTTATGGTAAAGTCAGAATTATTAGAAAAATATGGGATTGGAAGCCACATGGGAGAAGAAAAGATTAGTGAATATATTCAGTGGGGTAAAGCTGAGAAAAGTTTTGAACATAGTTTCCGGGGGGTCAGAAGAGCCATGATATACACGAGATTGCTGGGTTATAGAAGAATAAGAAAATTACCCCAGATGAAGAGTAAACATGAATTGGATCCATGTTTGACTAGACACTGTGGATAACTGTATAATAGAAAAGGGTAAAGTGTGTAAATGAGAATGAACATAAGGGGAGACATAGTGACATGGGGTGTTTGTGGGTCCGTAATAAAGGGACTGAGATTAAAGTTGATTACAAGCAGTCACAGACATGAGTGGTTATTTTTGCTGCTGTAGATTACGGCATGAATTATGAATTGAGAGGTGGAAGATTTTAGAGAGACATTGGGTTACATAGCCTGGGCAGGATGTAAATGTTTATAAGTGGGTCAGATTACAATGTTGTGTTTGATGGTTAATATTTAAGGGGAGATTTCAAGGTTACTAGGTTGCTGTTGATAACGGCATAAGTGGAGCATTTTAGTAGATATGCCCATAAGAAATGGACATTAAGAGAGAACCTGAGGTATTGGAGAAGATTAGTTATACGAGGTGATGAGGTTATGTGAGGTGTTGTGTTGGAGGAGGTCTTAAGGGATAATAGACCTTTTTTAATTGTGTCTTCGGGATGTGTTTTGTGGTTTACATTACAATGTGAGGTTGAGGTAAGGTAGTGTCTGTTATATAGACACTTAGAAGTGAAGAATATTTTTGGATGATGGTTGATATTTGATGCTGTAGATAGCAGCGTAAACTGTTACCATAATGAGTGGTACTGTGGGAGATATAATAGACTTTATTACATAAAGTCTCAAAGAACAAAGGGGTGTAAAGGGGTGTGTGGTTTAGGTGAATGTTGTTTTTTTTGAAAGAGTTCTATTTCTTCTTTTAAATTCCGGTGGCCACCGATTCTTTGTCTTCCTATCGTGTGAAAGTAATTTCAGGTTAGTTGAAAGTGGGGGATTTGTAGCGTTGGTGATAAAATAAGGAGTTGGTGTTAGCGTTTGAAATTTTAAGCAGATTGCTTACGAAGAGAAGAAGGAGTATTTAAGAAAACGTGTTATGATGTTATGATGTGTTATATAAAGTTGAATTTGAAATGTAAATATGTTATGTTTGGTTGAAGGGCTAGGAACGAAGAAGAAGTGGGTTAACTATATAACAGGGGAAAGAGTTAAAGAAATAGAATGTTTAATTAAATTGGAGTTGGTTTGGGGAAGATTTGAGGAACTGTGAGAAGTAAAGAAAAAGAGGGAATAGAGTATGGGGATTTGGAGTAAAGATTTTTCCTTTAAAAGGAAAATTCTTTAATTAACATGGGGAGGTGTAACAGTATTGGGTATTATTAGGATCTAGTGGGAAACACAGATACAGCACGATTGAGCATTGAGACTGAAAGGGGTGGGGGATGCTCAATCGTGACGTATTGGGTTGGTATGGGCAGTTGAGACCGAGCATTCGAGCTAAGAGGAGTTAGGACCCGGCCTTAGGAGGGAGTGAAGTCTAACATCAACGCTTTGTCATCAAGGACTAATAAACTTTATATTATCAACTGAAACCACGTCTTGCGAGTCTCTATACATTGTTACAGCCCAGGACCCTCGACGAGGACGCGTCAATAGGTCTTGGCCAGTATAAACCCGGCCCTGCTGCCTTGGAAACACCTCTGCGTCCCGGTCATTGTGTTATTTGTTTTGTTTTGTGGAATCTGCCGCAGTTTCAATGCTCAGTGTACGGAAATTTACATTATAATACTTGTTCATTTGTATATCGTATTTGACCAAAACCTACGTTTTGTTTGATACTGAATCAGTTAAACACTTTCACAATGTTGTAAACAAAGCAGAGCAATAAGAAATCAAGAATCAACATCACCACACTCACGACATTCCCACATATGCTCTATCTACCTTCTTCAGTGAAGAGTTCCCATACTGATGGTCACATGTGGCAGCCTCATTGCATGTCTGCCTGCATCTTCCTCTATGGGTTGAGTGTTGTCCAGGCTGTTACATCCTCAACATATACTTATATCATGTCGCTGACAATCGCTGATCTTCACATTCACACGCATCACTTATAGGACTTTTTTTATCGCTCAGACTGGTTCACACTTACACTCATACATGCTTAAAATAGTTTTATCATGTCACTTGAAAATAGGTGCGTTTTTTTTGTTTTGCGCACGCTCGCTTTGAACTCAAGCGTAATCCATACACACTATTTATAGTACTGATGGACTGAATTTTGCGTGTGGATTAGCTTTCCCTATTAACAGTGTCCCTCGCCATCAGGCGAACCCATTCAGACTTCAGTGGTACTTGTAATTCATGTCCCAAAGTCAAGGACGACAGGTGAACATTTTAGTCCAGCTGTCCGGTGGAGGGGTTGAACCACTTACCTCGGCATCAGCACAACGGATGTTTAAGAAAACCGTTCTTACCCATTTGACCATGCTGACCTGCTGAAAATAGGTTTAAGATGTTTGACGTCAGCTGATAGTGTCATGTTGAATCAAGTGTTTGTGGTAGAAATATCCCTGGTCTAATGTTAGTATGATGTTCATCCTATGTGCATCTACTGGGTGACCATCTCAAAGCTGCTTCATGGCTGAATGCGAGACTATCTGTCCTCGATTCAGAACGTTAACTTTGATCATGAGCTTAAATCGTGGGAAAATCAGGTGCCTGTCCCTACTGTTCACTGGCAAGCAGCTTGACTGGCTTTATGGGTCTTGTCACGTATTCACGCCACACTATCATCTGTTTTACCTGAACTTGTTAACTGACTTAACTCTTTACACCTCATCTTTCACTCATAAATAACCCGGCCTGGATTCCTGACAGTCTCCCTTAACCTCACCCCCCCCCCCCCCCCCCCCCCCCACAAAAAAAAAAATAAAATAAAACTGGCATAGTTACCAAGACATGTAACTCCATCACTTTTCAGAACCATATCTTCTGGGCAGTAGCATTTTTCCTCGCCAGTGATTAGGTCTTTATCACATAAATGAGAACAATTTCTTCTCATGGCCTCACTGCATTTGGAACTTTCTGAAAAATTCACAAATAATCAATGTTCACTTCACTCTATTCATAAAAGTATGAAGATAAACTGCTTCTAACATTATATTATGTAATTTCCTTGAGCATGGCTACTGTATCAATTGAAATCTCATTTGTCAATGTTATAGGTGCCAGTTAGGTAGACTAAATTGAACTGTAGACCACATAGGGGCAAAGTTTGAGTACATCAATGAATTAAGTACCATGGTCATCATCATCATCATCCAGTGCCTTGCCGGCTGGGGTGGGCGATCACGCCTCTCCACAAATTACGATCGACGCCATGGATCAATTCATGTGTTGACTTCCTTCCGCTGCCATGACACAAGACTGTTAAGGAATCTACCCACAATGTCTTCCTCTATCTCTCTTTCTGCAAATCTTTCTGATTATTACAACATGTTCCAGTTTTTGTCTTCTCATAACGTGGCCAAACACGATGACTGCCTCTTTCTGAAGTTTGTGATAAGTTGTCTTTGCGATTCAGCTTCCCTTAAAATGTCCTGACTGATCAGTTTGGCTGTCCAATTAATTTTCAGCATTCTTCTATAAAGCCCCATCTCTAAGACTTCTAGCGATTTTTTTGCCTGTTCACTAATTGTCCAGGGTTTGCAACCATATGCTAAAACTGGTTCTATGTAACATGCAAGAACTCTTTTTCTAACTTTCAAGGACAGTGACTTATTGCACAAAACCATTTGATAGAATGTAGTTTTTGCTTGTCCTATTCTGCTCTTTATCTCAGTGAATTGTCCATCTGATGTTACCCAAGTGCCTAGATATTTGAATTTCTGCATTTGGCCCAAAATAACGCCCTGTATTTCAAACATTATTTAAGAGGCAGGGATTGGTTTGGGGTTGTACATCCTCACTATCATCATCGAGTGAATTTTTCTCAGACTCCGAGACTCCTGGGGGTCGTCGTCGGAACTACAGAGTTCATGCTATTTGCAATGCTTTCTGCGGGTCGCCCTGTGGAAAGAGATCCAGCCATATGGGATAAAACCCGGGGCAATGAAATCGATCCTCTCAACTTTTAAAACTTTAAGACTGTCATCATCAAAATCATCCTCAAATGCCTCGCTAATGAATGAATCAGACTTCTCTGCAGCTCTTGTTTTCCATCAGAATATTAATTCATGCACTGATATCTTTTCTTGCCATGGTGAAAGGCTGTCAAGAATCTCCTCTTGCTGCCTTGCCAGTTGTTATAGTTTTTCTCTTCGCATAAAACAGCTGAAAACTGTTGACTACCTCTTAATGTTTGTTATAAATTGTCTTTGCATCCCAGCTTCTTTCAAAATAATTAAATTACTTATTTTGACTGCCCAAAGTATTATCATAATACTCTAAAGACAAGAGATTTGACTTCATTATTCTGGCTTTACCAGTGTCTGGCTAAGTGAGGGAAAGACTGCCACGTAATCCTTTGTGCATTCAGGAGCATTTATAACAACAGATGGAAGTTGTACAACAGAGATTTAGAGCAGAATAGGGCAAGCAAAAGTTGCATTTCAGAAAATGAAGAGTATCTTATGCAATAAGTCATTACCATTGAATGTAAAAAAGAGAGTGCTGAAGTGCTATATATAACCGGAATCTTGGAATGTAAATGAACAAATTAGGAAGAACTTAGAAACAACAGAGATGTGGTTCTTGAGACGAATGTTGTGAATTCCTTGGACTGCCAGAGTAACTAACAACGACTGCCTGAGAGAGGCTAATGAAACTAGAACATTATATACAACAATGAGAAAGAGACAAACAGCTTTCTTTGGTCATGTGATGAGAAGAGAGACATTGGAAAACATCGTGACAACTGAAAAAATCGAAGGAAAGAGAGGAAGAGAAATTATGCTGGATAGTTTGAGATGGTGGCATGGAGGAATGTCATGAGCAGAGTTGATCCAGAACACCAAATGCTGAGATCTGTGGAGAGCCATGAATGCCTAAGCCAGCTGGCAGGGCACTTGATGATGATGATGATACAGACCTACAACATGTGATGACCCTATCTTATCAGACCCATAGCAGGCTCGTGTTTCAGGTCATGTTTTAATGTAATCATATTTTAATTAACTAAAGGCCAGATGAACATACTAATGAGGTCACCATATGATTACCATCAGGACCACTTGCAATGTACCTGTCTTCACCTCTGGTCACAGAATAATCTAGACTGACAATTCATTTTAACACTCATATACATGCGGTTCACAAGGTCTGCATGAACCAGGCTTTTCACATGAAATCTAACATAATCCCACAGCCTTCTCAGTCACATCAATTTGACTAGTATTATTTTGGTGTATGTCACTATCGGCATAACAAATCGTGATAAAAGGGATATTTGAATGCATAACTAGTGGAAAACAAAACACAAAGTTCAAGAAAAGCTATTCAATCATAAAGGCTTGATATACCAACCACATAAACTGACCTCTTGATCTGTAAGAGTCAATTTTCTGAGATGCAAATAATCACATATAATCTACATTATGCAGATGACAATGCAAGTGATTGGCAACAACATTTGGACACTGTATTAATAGCGTGTGCAAAAAAAAAGAACTTTCCTTGAATATCAAGAAGACCGAAAGAATATTAAATATACAAAGAAAACATAACATAAATGTGGATTACAAGAAGGAAAAATGCTTAACCAAGTCAATAAATCATAACGAGATGAAAGATAGAGCAGAAAAGGCCAAGCAAAAGCTGCATTTCAGAAGATGAAAAGTATCATTTAATAAAGCACTTGCACTGAATGTCAGAAAGAGAGTACTTAAATACTCTTATGCTGTTTGGTAGTGAATCTTGGAATGTGAACAAGAAATAAGAAAGAACTTGGAGGCAGTAGTAGAAGTATCTGCTTATTGTTAGTGCCGAATGTTGTCGACGCTCACCAAACCAGACACCCCACATTGTACTAATGACTTCAAGCGGAGGAGTACAACTGGGAGGGCGCAAGCCTTATGATGTGAGGAAATGCAACCTAAAGACTAAACATCATGGCAGAGCAGACCAGGCCATAACCTTAGTCTGCAACTGGTCTAGGGTCAAAGCACTGACAAGGGACAGCTAGAGCACTGCTTTGCTGATGCGGCATCTTGTCTTGTTACAAATGTATTGATGTTACCTTTCCTCTGGAGTAAACTAGGTAGGCTGAGAGAGGGATCATCCTGCATAGGCAACACATGGTATCTACAATTTATCCCAGGCTTTGTGTTATGGAGAAGTTATTATGCCTTTTTTTTGTAAAGCACAATAACAATAGCCTGTCAAGATTGCCTGTACAAAAGGCAGGAGATGTGGTTTCTAAGAAGAATGTTGTGATTCCCTTGGACAGATCGAGTCACTAACCACAACTGTCTGGAAGAGGCTAATGAAAGTATAACACTATATACAAACATCTATAAGAAATAGACAAATAGCTCGTTTAAGTCTTTTGACAAGAGAAGCATTGGAGAACATCTGGAAAAGATTAGTGATAGAAGAATCAGAGACAGGCAAAGAGAACTGATGCTTGATGGTCAAAAAACAGTGGCATGGGGGATGTCAGTAGTATAACTGATCCAGAACGCCAAGGCCCAAGGTATGTGAGAGACATCAGCACCAATGATGTTTGGCAATACACATGATGATGATACTCAAAAATACTTCAAGCTCACCTTCACATCGGCGAGTTCGAGGATTCATAACATATCCAGAATGACATTCACAACTGTATCTTCCAGCCTCATTGATGCAGTCAGAGTTTCTGGGACATGTTCTTGGATTTCGACACTCATCCAGGTCTAGAGAGCATCCACGTCCAACCCAGCCCAGCTTACAGAAGCAGACACCATTAATGTTGTCACATGACTTGGTGTTGTCAGTGTTACATGGGCACGTGATGTTGCAGATTTCATCTCCATACATAAATGCAGGACATACTGTCAGAGAAAAAGGTGACATAGTAGTGGCATTATCTCCTTCCATGCATCCACGCATTATAATATTATCTATTCAAGTGTTAAGAGTACCAAAAAACTACAATTTATTAACTCCAAGCACTCAAATTACTAATCAGTTGGGAAAAAAAGAACAACTGATGAATAATAATAATATAACATTCTTATTTTTTCCCTGACTGCTTTTGCTGTAAAGCTTTGCAGCGATCAGCTGGATGTAATTATCTGTTTTTCGTTTGTCTTGCTGCTTGTGCTAATGCCAAGTTTGATTACTTCAATGTTTCTTTTACTCCATCAAGCCATCTCTTCCTGAGTCACCTTTATACAAGGTATTCTGATGTTCTTATATGGAATACACTAGCTGCTAGTTGATTTTGTTTCATACTAGCTAAATGTCAAAACCATTTATTTCTTTGTTGTGGCATTTGTCTGGCATTGAGAACACAGTGTTGGGACAGGATAAAGCATCTATCAGCTCCTTTCTAGAACACAACCTTCTCTTCCTTTCACCATTTATGCCTGAATGGGACTTAGGCTGTCAACCAACTCACTCGAAGGGCTCCTGTCCTTCGCTATCACGTGCACTTCCGTCTTTGTCCTCCATTTATTATTCATTTCTGTTTCAACTACTCTTTCTCCATGTTTTTAGGTCTTCCTCTATTTATTATGCGCTGTGGATTCCAGAGAAAGGCGATTCCACTGATAACATTCTGAGGTTTTCTCAATGTCCTATCTAACACTATCCTTTTTTCTTCACCTTCTGGTTGACTGGTATTTGTCTAGTTCTCAAGCTCCAAACTTTGATTCTGATCACAATATTTTATTACTTTTTACTTTGCACAGGCTTTCTCCTCCTACCATAAAATTAAAGATGTTTGATGAATATGGCCAGATGTAATGGGCTTTTATTCTGTCCCAACATTCTTTAATCATCGTCTATGGTCCAGTAGCATTGCATTGTATTGTTAAAAGCTGGTTTGGTTTGACTTACTGTACAGTTCATAATTGGTTTGGTTTTACTTTTTGTGCTGTTAAAAGTGACATAGTTTACATGTTACACAGAGAATATTTACAAATAATCATACTGACCATGTGAATAGTAACTGGCATTGAAGCCTGCATGCGAGTCAAATGGAGCACCATCAGCTTTAAAATTAATTCTCATTTTGTTACTTCGTGTGCGCAGTAACTGCAGGAACATTCTTTCCACAGTACTGACCAATTAGTCTCTCACCGACGTTGCTGACATCATAGATCTCAACAACGTCACTCCAGCATTTGGGGGTTGCTTCCAGATCAAACGTGGGAAACCTGTCATTAGAACACATGAGCAATGTGAATACAGTTGTCCGTAAACAAGTCTCTATGCTAACCGAATAAATTTAAACTAAGAAGCCATAAAAAAATAAGTTGCACAATATGCTGCCTGTCATATTTTTCTGCCTCTTGTCAGGTGATTACTGCGGCAATATATATCATATGAATTGAATAGATAAACCATATTTTGGCTGAAATAAAAAATATGGACTAAAATATGGCAGGCAACAAACTGCAAAAATTATGGCTTCTTTTGCACTCTCCTCTTTCCCCTTTCTTTCTACATAGTCCAACTGTTTTGTTACTTGTGAGATTGATTCCCCCCCCCCCCCCCCCCCCCCCCATTTCCCTTACAAACTTCTAGTCAGCTGACCTAATTTAACATCTGCTCTCAGGGAGTTTCATCTCTTGGCCTATTTAGATAATGGATACACATCAGCTAAGTAAGTTTCGCATATTTTAATGCAGTTGTAACAGTGCTGTTTGCCAGTTGTTGGAGGCTCTTGCCACAGCGTCCATTCTATCACTTATGACTATATTCTTGTAACATTTACGGATTCCACTACTTGTTTTCATTGATCTATTCACTGCACATTTATCGTTGCCTACATTTCATTTAAATGCGTTAAAATTTTCTCCATCAATAAGCACCATTTCTTTTTAGGTTAGCCAAAATATGAGGTTTGTCGCTTTAAAAAAAAAAGAATTTCCATCAGCTCTTTGTTTTTCATTCACAGCTTGTCTAAGATTTCTGCCTTTTGTTTCTCTAGAAATGTAGCCTATTCTTTTGAGCAAACATTTTTCTAGGACCTCGGTTAAATGTTCTAATTGCTTGTTCTCTGTTCATTCTTCTGCGTGTCGCAATATATATATATATGTGTGTGTGTGTGTGTGTGTGCGTGCGTGCGTGTTTGCTATGCTGCTGCTGCCACAATCTTTTACTTTATGTCCAGGATAAAAAGAAGTAAAAAATCTACAGCAAATCCAGGAAGAACAGAAGAACCACAACTAAAATAATGTAGGTGAATAATCCACAAGCCAGCATATTTCTGGCCACCTGAAAATATGTAAAGAGAATTAATAATCAAAACCAAAGATTAATTTTATTTGTATTTTGCAATGAATTGCTGCAAAAACATTCCTGCTGTATTAAAATACAAAGATAATATTCATTAAAAATTATAAATGCATATACCTCAGTGATACAACTGTTGATGGCTGCCCTGTAATATTCCAATTGTAATTTACATAATAAGGATATTGGTTTGGGAAGTGTTGGCTTTGAAAATTCCCTCTCTCATTGGTTATGTTTTGTCCCCAATCTGAAGAAAGAAGGAGAGCAAATTGTTATATCCTAAATACCAGATTGCAAGTCATGGTCAATACAATTCAGTTCAGACTTTTTGCTATTGAGAAGTGTAACATTCGCTAGGGTTATTATGCCTTGTTAGAAGCACCATATTCTTTGTTGTTATTTGGGGGTGTTTTGTGTGCGTGTTCGCTCACTTAGAATTCAAGTGTAGTCCATACACAAGCTACTACTAGTTTACTAGACTGATATTTGCATGTGGATTAGCTTTCCCTATTAGCAGTGTTCTTTGCCATCAGGTGGACCCATTCTGACTTCTGAGGTACTTGTAATTTATATCCCCAAGCCAAAGTTGAAAAGTAATTTTAGTTCAACAGATCACTGTAGGAGTTGAACTCGCTACCTCAGCATCAGCACACCGGATGTTTGAGAACAAGTGCTCTTATCCATTCGGCCATGCTGATCTCCTGAAGCACAATTAACAAACTATCATCTGTCAAGAAGGCAGGTTTCCAGAGAGTGAAGCACCAGATCTGATAACAACACTGTTCTGCTACATAACTGTGAAATTTTGAAATGAAAGACATCAAATTAACCCGCTATCCAATCCTGAATTTCAGAAGGACCTTGATTAAAGCATGGATATTCAGTGTAGCTAACTACCATAGTACTTCGAAGGGAAAGATCTACTTGGTGGTATCATCTCTTAAAGTTATCACTGCAGGCTCACTAGGTTTGCTACAAGTATTCCATTCTGGGTATGTTTTCTAATTTTGTTTAAGTTAGTTAGATGCATATCCTTTACAGGACATAGCAGTAAACCCCGGCATGTTTTGGCTATTTGTGATTTCTTGACAAGTTTACGTTCAGTAGTTTGTCATTGCTTTCTGAAATACCAGCACTCATACCATTGTATGGAAACCAATGCAAGGTGGTCTGCTGTCAAATCACCACAGCTGTGTTTCAAACGCTGTATGCGGGATTGCAAAATACGTACATAACCCTTTAGTTACAGGCCTGCTTTATGACTTGTTTTTCTAAATGTGACTGTTGATGTTCAAACAGCATGCCTCTGATAGTTGTCTTGCTTCAAACTACAGAAGGCCATCATGCCGGGAAGATCTGGCAATGCTAGAGAAATCAACAGCAGTGTTCTCCCATTTTTGAAAGTCAGTAATGCACTTCTTGGAAATCAACATGGCCGAATGGATAAGAGCACTTGCTCTTAAACTTCCAGCGTGTTGATTCAGAGGTAGTGGATTCAACCCGTACACCGGTCAGCTAGACTAAAATGTCGACTTCTCATCCTTAACTTGAGGACATAAATTTCAAGTACCCCTGAAGTCAGAGTGTGTTCACCCATGAGAGGACACTGACACCTGTCACTCTTTTCTTATTTTACAGATGGATCTGTCTTTGCACCTGTGTGTCTAACTCATAACTCTGAGGAAAGGGCCAGAAGGACTCATAAACAGACTGCCACTGGTACAGGGTGTATTTTTAATGACTGTGCAGTGTTTGAAAATATTGCCGTTCCAAGTTTTGTATTTATCTATTATGTTGCATGAACTTTACAGAGGGTGAATACAAAACTTGGACCGGAAACATTTTCAAACACTGCATGCACAGTCATTATAAATACACCCCATACCATTAGTATTGGGAATTGCTAGCTGTAGCAGATGAGAACAGAGCATGTAGGGGAATGTCTTGAGTGTATCAGTTCTTGACTCAACTCAAATGTCTGTCTAAATAACAAGCCCATAAAGAAATTGTCTGTCTATCCATTATCTATCCCTGTATGGATAACAGAGCTACAGTGGCATAAGGTGCCTGCCTGCCCAGACAGTGATCTGGGTTCAATCCCTAGCAGGGGCAGAATTATGTTTGTCTGACCACTATGAGAGACATTTGTGAAATAAATCATTACGGTGTCATTGTCCTTGAAAGTTAGAAAAAGAGTTTTGCATGTTATATAGAACCAGTTTTAACATACGGCTGCAAATCCTGGACAACTGGTAAACAGGCCAAAACATCCCTGGAAGCCTAAGGGATGTGGTTTTATAGAAAAATGCTGAAAATTAATTGTTAGTTAGTTAGTTAGTTAGTCGACAGATCATCCTCGTTGCACATTGGACCATTCAGTCCATAAGTGCTCGGATCCCCTCCTCAGCAAATCCCGCAGCGTGTAGCGGCTAACGACGCCAGTTCTGTGTTGGTTTATCAATCTTCTTTGGCTTCCTGCGTAGTGTTCTTGTTTGGCCACCCCTATTTTAATTTGCTGCTCTCGCAGTCTGGCCATTGTTGTAGATTCACAGTCATCACTTGGTTCTTGCAAAAGTCTCACTTCTCGTAGAGCATTCAGAATGTCAGCCTGGTCCATGGCGCGTCCGCCCTCCACAGTAGCCTCACCTGCGAGCTTGTCAGCCCGCTCATTTCCTTGTACTCCCGCATGACCTGGCACGAAGATGAAACTAATCTTTGCCAGCCGAGACCGCTCCAGAGGCAGCAACCATTCTCTTTGGATCGACCCCTCCTCTATCCTCTTGATCATGTTCATTGAGTCGCTAAGGAAACAAGCCCTAGTGAATGTCTGTGTCTCGAGCCATGTTATTGCTTTACTTACTGCCATGACTTCCATGGTCAGGCTACTTGTGGTTTCAGTGAAAGCACCAGAGTCCTCCTTCACAATTCTCCCTCCGGCCCGAGCTGTAAAGGCCCATGAGCTTCTCACATGTCGGACGACCGACCCATCTGTGTAGATGACCGCGTCACTGTCTAGCGAATTCTCGAAAATCAACGCTTGTACTTCAGCCTCCACAGCAGCCGGATTTTCTTGTCTGCATTTTCTATCTAGTTGGATGCAAACTGAAAAGGATGTGCAGAAGTCTGTTGGCACTTGCACCCACTCCTCGCCAGGTTCTAAGTCCTCAAGTGAACACACCTGTTGAAGAATGTCTTCAGCTTGGACCCATCCACGACCGTCCTCTTTTTAACCTGCTGCCCTTCACCTTCCTAATTTCACTATGCAGTGGATGCTGTGTGTTTGCGTTAATTCTGAGGTAGGCGCGTGCCCTGCAAACTTGCATTCTCTCTTCAATGGTTTGAAAATCAAGAAGGTAGCGCATTGCCCTGCATGCTGTATCTCTTGTACATCCAAGAATAATGCGCATAGCTTCATTCTGTATCCTTTCCATCCTTTCTATCTGCTTATGGCTGAGAGTCAGGATTGCCATTGCATACTCCAAAACAGACATGACCAGCCCCTCTTACAGAAGACATAGATGGCGCTGCTCACAGTTTGCTGCCGCCATCACCCGCATCGCTGCCAAGCCCCGCTTGGCCTTTGTTATCACCTGGTCTATGTGCACATTATAAGCAAGGCTTCGATCAAGCTTGATTGATCGAAAATTAATTGGAAAGCCTGAATGAGCAATCAGGATGTTTTAAGGCGGAGTCACAAAGACAGCTTATCGAAAACATCAGAAAGAGGCAGTCATCATTTTGGCCACATTATGAGAAGACAAAAACTGAAAAATGTAACAACCGGAAAGATTTGAGGAAAGAGAGATAGAGGAAGACAGCATGAGAAGATTCTTGACAGTCTTTTGTCATGGCACGGAAAGGGGTCAACACAAATTGATCCATGACGTCGTAGATCGTAATTTGTGAAGAGGCATGATCGCCTACGTCAGCCGGCAAGGCACTGGATGATGGTTAGAGACAGAGTCAGATGCTGTAAACCCCTAACAATGAAGTTATTCTCTCAACTTAATTTTTTTAACTCAAATGTAATGACTTGTTCTCGCTTGCAATTTAATTAGCATCACTGGTAGTATTGGTATAGTAAAAAATATGATGTTTATCACTTGTTGCTTGCCTTCTGTACAAATGTGCAAAGGCTTGAGTAATGGCAAGACACTTTTCTTATTGACCTAAGAAGAAAATAATCATCCTGATTATCAAACAATAAAATAGAAATCTCACCACCACAAACGTCTGAAGTATTGACAGTGCTTCCATTCCAGCAGACACAATAGAAGGATCCCCATGTGTTGATGCAACTAGAGCGGGCAGGGCAAGGATCGTGTAGGCATTCATTGATATCCTGGTCACAGTTAGGTCCTTGAGCTCCACTTTTACATACACAAGGGCCAAATGGAGAGTTGCAAGATTCTGTTCCATATGGGTAACATTTACAAGCTGAAATTGTGGAGAAAGGGGGGGATATTACTTTAGATGGTGAAAATAGTAAGCAGTATCAACAATGAGAAATATGTGCCCTTAACACACAGACTGTGACTCTCTCTCTCTCTCTCTCTCTCTCTCTCTCTCTCTCTCTCTCTCTCTCTCTCTCTCTCTCTCTCTCTCTCTCTTTGTATCTGTGTGCATGCATCAAATCTGACGAGAACTATTTTAAGAGAAAAAAAAGAATATTAATTGATCATTTGGTCTGAAGCAGTTTCCTGTTATAAATCTGTAATGTAACAGTGACATCACATTCTGTAAGCCTAAGAGTAAGAGGGAATGGGGGGTGGGGGGGTGTCTTTCACCACACTTTGGCAAAGCAAAGAACCCAGGTATCAAACCCGCATTCTGTGACGTTTTCACATTTAACATTTGCACAATCATATTCAGGAAAACGTTCATTTATTAGAAAATAAACCACATCTCAGATTTAACATTCTATTGTCAAATTTGATGAAAATATCCAAAGTTCATAGCCCTAAAGGATTATGTCCTTTTTCTTACTCAAATTCCTTCCAAAGAAAATAGTTAATCAACTAACTCTTTCTGTTCTGGTAGTTATTTTCAGGTGTCAACTTTGCAAAAAAGAAAGAATAGTTTTTTTGGTTATGACTCTACTTACCATCAGCAACATAACTACAATTAAAACCCTTTTCAGTTGTGCTTTTCAGAGAGTTGTATACAATATACATTGATTTGTCTGTTGAAGAAATCACCGTAGGCAGATTTTCACCACAGAATTTGCCAATAAGATTAGTTCCAGCATGGCTGCCATCATAAATCTCTATAAAGTCTGTTTGACAATTAGTTAGGCCATAGCTTGAAAAGTTTCTGTGAAATATAAAGGAACAATAATTATCAACCCCATAATGTTCAAATTAAAACCTTAAAAGTGTGATATAAATTACAATAACCATGTCATTGTCTTGTAACCTGTCAATATTCATGTTAAGGATGTCAAGTGTATTAAGCATGTGACATTACAGTGTAGATGAACACAGTGACATCATAAGGACAGTTTAAAGATGGCTACCACACTTTTGACATGCACCAAAGAGGAGCAGCGCTCTGTTATCCATTTTTTTATCAGTTAAGCTGTAAAGCCTATAGAAATTTATTGGAAAATGAAACTTCAGTATGGTGATGCATGCCTGTCAGTCCAGCAAGTGTATGAGTGGAGTAGGAAATTTCAAAATAGACTGGCTTCTGTGACAGACTGTTCATGACCATGCTTCTGTAAAATGTGCTCACTGCTATCTCAGACTAAGCACATACACATGCAGGACTATTGACAGTAAAATGTGCTCTACTGCTATCTCAGACTAAGTACATACACATGCAGAACTATTGACAGTAAAATGTGCCCACTGCTATCTCAGACTAAGTACATACACATGCAGAACTATTGACAGTAAAAGATATACATGCCTCACAGTCCTGATTAACAGATTCAGTTTTGAAGGATAATATATTGCCAACTGTGACCTCCTATTTTGACAGAAGGATGATATATAAACACACTGGGGTCATAGTTTTATTTGTTTTGTTTTGTGGTATCTTCTGCAATTTCAATATTCAGTGAAAGGAAATTGACATTATAATACTTAATCATTTGATTGTGTGCAATGTCTGGTTTAAACCTACTTTCTGTTTTGCACTGAATTGGTTAAGGTACATTTCCACAAACTTAGGTGGCTTTATTTTAACAATATTTACGTACGTGAGAGTGACGGTTTGTCCTGGAGATACTGTAATTGTCCACGTGGCATAGACATTAGTAGGAAGCCCAGCTGGGTATCCTGGGCTTATAATACTGCCAGAAGGTGCAGTCAGATTCTGTCTGTAAACTTGATACTCTGTTTCAGGGGAAATAATAAAATCATTGTATATAAACTTATTTCTAAACCCAGGAGAGTTAAAAATACAATTATTTTGCATTTGCTTGCTTCGAACTCTAGTATAGTCCATATGCGTGCTACTACTTCCTGTGCACTGGACTGATATTTGTATGTGGTTTAGCTTTCCCTATTACTAGTGTCCATTGCCATCAAGAGACTCCACTGTGACTTCTGAGGTACCTGCAATTTACGACCCCAAGTCAAGGACAAGAAGTCACCATTTTAATCCAACTGACAACTGGTGAAGGGGTTGAACCTGCTATTTTGACATCAGAAAACCAAAATTTCTTCTTTGAGAATAAAGGGAGATATCACAAATTAATATGATTTAAGGGGAAACAATATTTAAAAACAAGTAAACATTAAATACTAACAAATATTAAACATACCAAACAGAATGCAATGAATAATCATTACAAAGCAAACATATTTTAGACTGATAGTTATTGTATTTATTGAACAATGATAATGTTACAAAAAGTAAGCCTGTGGTTAAGTCTACTATTTGTTTTGGCTTCTATGAATTGAAGGTTAGACAATACCCGCAAGCTAGGCCCCCCCCCCCCCCCCACCTCCCAAAACCCTTCACAATAACCAGGGTACCATGAAACCATGGGAGTAGAGCAGGTGGTGGGTGGAGCTTTAGAGTATCCGACAGATAGTTGTTGGTTATGGTCTCAAGTTTTACATTGGTAGGTAGAAGATCTCTTTGTAGAGACAACGGCTATGGTTACTGACGAGTGCTGTCACTGCCAAACAGGAAAGCAAAGGCAAACTATTTTTCTTACGGATGCCTTGCAAATCATGTATGAACACAAGGGAGGAGAGGTAGGAAGAGACAGAAGATGCTGCGAAGTCTGACATTATGGCATGGAGGATAATCATCAGAAATGACCGACACAGACAGAAGACAGGACAGTCATAATCATCAATGCCACTTGGCATGAACTGTAAGAAGAAGAATTATAGTACCCAAATGTCTAGCCATGAGTTAAAACAGCTATCCTGTATATTTTTTACTTGAAAGACATTCTAAGATTCCTACCACCGGTGCATTTTATTTATCATGTAACCTTAAGTTAAAGGTTAGTTGCATATAATTTACAGGACATAGCTGTCAACTCCAGCATTTTATGGCTGTTTATGATTCCTAGGCAAGTTTACATTCAGCAGTTTGCCATTGCTTTCTGAACAGCTGGCACTCATACCATTGTATGAAAATCAACGCGATGTGATCAGCTTCCAAATCGACAGCAGCTGTATTTCAAATGAGTATGCAGTATTACAAATTGCATTCATAACTCCTTCACTACAGAGCCGGCTCTGTAAACCTACTCAAGTAATACAAGGTGTATATTTAATGACTGTGCAATGTTTGAAAATATTGCCGGTGCTAGTTTTGTATTTACCTATTATGTTGCATGAACTTTACAGAGGGTGAATACAAAACTTGGACCAGCAATTTTTCAAATACTGCAATCATTAAACATACACCTTATATTTTATACACCCATTTTTGAAAATAAATAGAAAGGTTACAATTTTACAAAAGTATACAATATTAATTTAAATTTAACACAGCACTTCATGATAAAAATGTAAATCATGACTGAACAATATATATTATAATTATCAGAAAAAACTGCCATTCACACTTTCATATTTGACAATTGTTAGCTATACTTAGTGAGCTATGCAGGCCGAGAGAGGGATCATGCTGCATGGGCAACACATGGTCTCTAACTTCAGCCGAGGCTTAGCGTTATGAAGAGATTTAACTCCATTTTACAAACTATGAAGACAGCAAGGTGCCAGTCAATAGTCATACAATCCACAAGCCCAGTCTCCAGGGAAAGTACAAGGTTGTGTCTCAAATTTTGTAAAATATCCATAGCTTGGTTAGTCCCCATTCTTCTTAAGTTAAGTATGCATAAAATTTGGTGGAACTGCGGTAAAGCTGTGAAAGTTTTTCTTAAGTTGAAAGTTTGTTGTTCTTAAGTTAAGAGGCAGCTGTCTTGCCTTAAGTCACTCCATCCTCTACTACTTACTAAAGTAAAGTCAAACATCTGCGACCCACTAGAGAAAAGCCAAATATCTGCATGGTTTGATTATGTTGTTTGAGTATATTGGTCAGCCATGTTACTTAACACAACTTCTTATCAAAGTCTATTCTCCAAGGTATATCCAAATTGAAGGAGCAAAGAGGCAGACACAAGAAATCTCAAACTGGTAACTTGGAAGTATGGACAAGCTATGGCACTGATGCATTAATATTGCTAAGATGCAAAAGACCTATGCTCTAAGCACAAGTTAGAAGAGGAAAAGGCAAACATATATTTAGATAATTTAATATAGTTAAGACTAATGCACACAGACATAACAGCTACATTGAACTGATTATATTACTTACCCTTTGTTGAATACATTCCTAAGAAATATCTGGTATGAATGTCTGCTCTTGTGTAAAAAATAATACGCATGGTATTACCCGATGACATAACACTGCTTGTATTGTTGTACTGACCACAGTATCGACCAATTAGTGAGGCACTGGAACTATCACCATCATAGACTTCCAAGCCTTCGTTGCAACAATAGTCCCGATAAGTATCGGCACAGGATGTATGCAGTACTGACAAGCTGGGGAAAAATGGTGTATATTTTATTAAAGCTGAAACTGCTGTTTCTTACTCCTCTTCTTCTTCATTAATCAACTTTTGATGTATCCATCATGTGCATCACAAACATGACAGTTTGCTTAGAAGGTTTTACTGGTGCCCAAGAGTTCTTGAATGGGTCATTCCTGTAGACAGATTTCTTCTTTCACTCTCTTGCAAAGTCAAAGTAGTCTTGTAGGATATGCTATGGGGTTTGCCATGATCCTCCACAGTTGCAACGGCACAGCAGTGAGATCCACTCAATGGGGGTGTGTTCTGTGTTGACAATGTCCTGCTCTGAGTTTGGAGATTCTAGTATGTCCATTTCTGCCGAGCTCATTTATGCGGTCTTGTTCTGGTCCGTAGAAACCTTTTTCTTTTCTTCAATTTGTCCTCATATTATTATAGGAAGACCTAACAATAGACAGGAACTATGGTAGCATAGTGGGTACTATGTATGCCTGCAGGCTAGGTCATCATGAGTTTGATTACCAAGACAAGGATTTTGTTTTTTAATGGCCTGGGCACCCAGTTTGACCCAGCCATGGTACACAGCCTGTGGTGCTATCGACAGATGTAAAATCAGTATTCGAGGTGCTCCTGTCTAGGAAATTGCCACCACTAAGGACACTACTTTCTGAACTTAGCAGTCAGCATAAGGTCACCATACGGTGGAAACCATCCCACTGTGGAGCACCCGGAAATGACAGAGCAGACTGATTGGATAAGGAAGGAGCAATAGAACAACAACCTGATGTAACCATTGCATACTACCTGACATATGCCTGGGTCATTGACATTGAGGTGAGTGACCTGTAGCGGGGCTATGAGAAAAACAACCAGCCCTGAGAAATAATGGTGAGGGTAGATGGAGACCCCCAGGGTGGATGGGGCGAGAGACAGTGTATTGTTGTATGAAGTCAGGGGACTTCAGGGGACAGTGGATGTTTGGACTCCGAGCTGATCGGGAGTTGAAGGATAGGAGCGGAGTAGAAAGAGAGCTCCGTCCAGTGTTGTGTTGTTTTCCGAGTTGTGAATGCAGGCCTAAAACCCAGTGGAGGTTGGATAGTTAATGGAGGCCTGAACCCAAAGTGGGTTGGATAGTTAGTAGAGGCTAGACCCAGTGTGTGTGTTGTATTGTGTGAGGTCCAGCCGTGGATAGTAGCTGGATAACTGTCTTGTGGATTTGAGATTAAAGAAGGCCTTGAGAAGGCAGTAATGTGTGCTGGTTAAGTTGTGAGGAGGAGATATATATTCTATGGATTATAAGTTGTCTGGATATAGTATTATGTTCCGTTTGTCCGTGTTCTTTCTGCATTAAAGGATTATGTGCGCCAACTCAATCTTGTTTAATGACTGGTGGATGTGTACTGTGGGGGTGAGTTGTAGAATGAGACAGGTGGCTAGCTCAACTTACACTCCATAGTGACATACAAGGAGCAGTGTAACCTAGACAACGACCATCTCACTCAGTTATTATACAGAACATTGTGACATTATCAAAAGAAAAGAATGATCAAATCTGTCAGAAAGCCACCAAAACTAGACCAAGACGACTACCACCTTATGGACAGACCAGAACAATATATTACTCTGTGCCTCAGAACAGGACACAATAGATTACGCAACCACATGTATACAAAATTCAAGATTGGCGAAACAGCCATGTGCACATGTGGAATAGCAGATCATTACTCCAAGACAATCCAAAATATGACATATATAGGAAAACCTGGCCTGGAGACACAACAGTGGAAGATAAACTCTATGGACCAGTGAGTGAACTAAACAAGACAGTGAAGTTCATACAAGAGACAACATTGCAGTTAAAGACAAATTTCAAGCGAACAAAAGAAGACCCAACCTAACTTGGGTACCAGGATTCACTCTGGGAAGTAAAGAAGACTGCCATCGTGTTGATCACATCATCCATGGATTGCCAGTCGGTCTATACAAATATGGGGCTAGCATCATATCACCAACATGCATGGAGGTTAGGACAAGGGTCCTTTACTACTAACACACGGAGAAGAGAGTTAAAGGGTGAATAATGTGGGAAATATTGTGTTGGAGCTACAAGATATAGCACAGGTGAAGATGCCTTAGCATGAGATGATTGAGGACTAGTACTCCAATGGGGGGATATGTGGCAGAAGAAGAGGAAGAAGGAAGAGGAGAGAGGAGGAAAGGGATGAGAAGGAGGATGATGGTGAGGGGGATGAATAAGTGGAAGAGAAGGAGGTAGTGGAAGAAGAAGAAAGAGGAGAAGGAGAAAGAGGAGGTGGAGGAAGAAGAAGAAGAAGAAGAAGAAGAAGAAGAAGAAGAAGAAGAAGAAGAAGAAGAAGAAGAAGAAGAGAAGAAGAAGAAGAAGAAGAGGAGAAGGAGGTGGATGATAAGGAGGGGGAAGAGAAGGAGGTAGTGAAAGTAGGAGGAGTAGTAGTAAGAAGAGGAGGAGAAGGAAGAAGAGTAGAAGGAAGAAGATGAGGAGGAAGAAGAGAAGGTAGTGAGAGGAGGAGGAGGAAAAGAAGAAGAGGTGGAAGAAGAGGTAGAAGAAGAGAGAGAAGTAGATAAGGGAAGAGGCAACAGCAGCGTGATCAAGAAGGAGGAAGAAATGAAGGAGATGAAAAAGATAGACCACACTCAAGCTTTCACTAGGGAAAGATACATATGACAAGATGACCAACTCAGCAACAGACCAACAGCAATTGATGAATGATAATTTATACTTGAACGAGACAACTGCTCCTCTTCCTGGCGCTATGATGGTCCAAGTGCAGTGGCTGTTGTTGTGGGCATGTCCTGGAAAGTTTGGTGACATTATTGTTCCAGATGCATTTGTTAAAGTGAAGCTGCATTCTGCAAAAAACAAGGCAGAACATTAATATGTCATGTTTATGTCTAGTTAAATGTACAAATATATTATTAAGGGAGCCAGGAGACTTAGAGATTATGTCGTCTGCCTTTGGCCTATGCAGAACTGGATTGTGAAGTTTCACAAAAATAAAGAGTTCAGTTGAGCCGAGAATCAACATCACAGCACTCAGGGCATTCCCATACATGTTCCATTATCTTCAACAGCCAGCGAAGAGTCCCAATACTAATGGTACCGGTAGCAGTCTGATTATATGTCCGTCTGGCCTTTCTTTCAGTTTTGAGTGTCGGCCTGATCCTCTGGTCACTCCCTGCAGCAACTTTCTCTTGATCTTTCCGTTCTATACTATACACACAATTTAAAAGGGCCCCGACCACATCTGCCTTATGCACCAATACCCCACCAAGGGATGTAGATCCAGCCAATCTGTCCACCTTCTCATTTCCCACCACACCAGCAAGTCCTAGGAGGAAAATCCAACAGATGCTCTATACATTTTTATTGTTGAATGGAAGCCTGCCACTCTGCCTGAAGCATACCTGTCTGTATAATAAGTCATCATCATCATCATCATCATCTTCCACTTCTGCCGTCAAGCGTCGTGGGGAGGAATAATTTGCGTTCCAGCGCCCGGTGGGTGGCACTGGATAGTGTCATTCCGTGTGGTTGTACAATGTCTCTGATGTCGTCAATCCATTTTCTTCTTGGACGTCCTCGTGGTCTCGTCGCAGATGATCTGTGATGTAAGGCCAGTGATGGTAGTTGCTGATGTTGCATTCTAACGATATGGCCAAACCACTTGATCTTGTCTTTCAATAAATGTGGCACAAGGTGTTGATCCCACAGCCTGTCTGATAATAGCATTTCTTACTCGGTCTCGGGTTGTTAAGTTGGCAGCTCTCCTCAGGCATCTCATTTTGCAGGTGTTGATTTTCCGAAGGTGTAATCTGGATAAAGTCCAGGTTTGAGATTGTAGCATAGGGTTGGTGTGAATATGCTGTTTATTATCTGTCGTTTTGCAGACATGGGTATATTTGGGTGTTTAAGTAAGTTTTATTGTTAGACAAGTTTTGTGATGACTTGATAAAAGTCTTCTTTTCACGGAAGGAAACTGCTTATTCTGTTTTGTCATGTTGAGCTTCTTCTTTAGTTAACACATCTGCTCTTTCATTTCTGGTTATGTCATAGGGAAATGGCATCTGCTGTATTACTCGCCTGTTGGTGTTGACTTCACTTAGAGAGGGTTCTTGCTAGCTCTAGCAGTTTGTGGCTCTTGAAAGTTTGTAGAACTGACATTGCCATCAGTAAGAAATACCAACTGCTGGCAATAGCTTGTGTTATGTATAATTTCTGCAGCAATGCTTTGAGCATTTACTTCAGTATAGTTTGAGCAGAATATTCTAGTTGGTGAACAGGTGGATTGATTTGTTTAATTGAAGAGAGCATATAAACTCGTCAGCCTCTGTTTTTCACTGCTCTGGTAGCTGGATCCATGTGTATATATTTGGACTGATCTTTTCTGGGCTAATTTTGTGAATCATTTCACATGCTGCTGTTTTCTTTTTGAAGAGTAGTTAGCTATGTGCATATTTGTCTTATAACATGGTAATATGCATTGTTAATGTTCACACCATTCATTTGACAATGTTTTGTCTACATGAATATAACATGCACAATAGATAATTGACATCTGAAAGATGAGCGGTTGGAAGGGCCGAATGCAAGATGAGATTGAGTGTCCAATTTGTGACTCTTTTAACTAAAAGTTTGTTCATTTGTTCTTCCATAGTGAATGGTTCTGACACAACATCTGGGCTGTTTGTACTATTTCACTTTCACTAAGTGACTAACTCTTTCTATACATGGTGAAGCACTAATGTCTTTATTTTCATGCATTTGTTAGTTAGTCCATATCACATAAGGTTCCTAATAAGACCCATTAAAGTGATTTGGCCAGATAGGAAGTTAACTGATTCAGTGTTGAAGAATAAAATATCGCCAAATGTGACCTCCCATCTGAACAGAAGGACGATTTATCGCCATACTAGTGTCATCATGTTATTTGTTTCATTACACAGTATCATCTGCAATTTTAATGTTCAGTGAATGGAAATTTACATTATAATATTTGTTCATTTGATTGTGCACCTTGTTTGGTCTACATCTAAATTTTTGTTTGGCACTGAATTAGTTAAAAATTCAATGAAAGTTGAAAATCCTACAGAGTAAGACTAAGTCCATCACCCTGTCAAGACTGATAAAAAGAAAAATAAATTATCCGCAAGTAGACAGTGTCAAAGACCCAACAAGATAGAGACAGCACTGACAGGACAGCATACAGGCAAGACAGTAGGCTACAGGGACCACAGGGTAAGACAGGCAGGGAGAAGTACTGAGACAGGTCACGGCAGTTGACAGCAACCTAGGGTTTAAGAGCAGGTGAGCCTGTAACTCAGCACAGACCAGACCCGAGACCGACGGACCAGGCCAGGTCAGGCATGAATCACGGGGGCATGAGAACCTGTGCTATGGGAGACCAGACCCGAGCTCAAGCAGATGGAGTTAGACTAGCGACAGAGACAGACATGTGATAGTGATTGAGAATATGGCGATTGTATAATTGATAGCACGCCAGTGAGTACGACTGAGAGAGCCAGTGTATGCTAACTGAATGCTAACCATATGCTAACTGAATGCCACGGCGAGTTTGTGCAGAAGAGTGAACGTTTGTATATGAATACTTTATTTTATATATTCATGATGTACTGATATGCTATGCATTCAGACATTTGTATATTGAGTCGGAATGGCTTTCGCGTAGCAAACAAATCCATGTGGGATCTTGTGACGCTCGCTTTCATTTGATTAAAGGGTCCGGACTGGACCAAATTGTGAGCCTGCCTTAGAGTTCGCTTATTGTGCGAAAAAATAAGCTTTAATCTGTCCTAGACCACTCTGTGGAAGTATTTAGTATCAGTGAGTCTATGACAGATAGAATCAGTTACTTTGGATAAAATCTGTCTAGAGAAAGTAAACCTTAAAAGCTTGCTGAATTCAAACACACTGACTTCTGATTAAAGAGATACATTACTAGATGTAACAAACTTCCCTCAAATGTGGATCATGGATTATTACAACTTGACTTACGTTTACACTCATATCCTCCAGGCTTATTTACACAGATGTCTCTAGAGCTTGGGCAGACATTTTGGTTAAACTCTGTACATTCATTAATGTCTTTAGAACAGTCTGCGGATGTCCATCCACTGGAGCACACACAGCCACCAGTGGTAGTGTCACATGATTTTGTGTTGTTGGCAACACATTGGCAAGTAAAGCGACAGTCTTTGCCAAAAGCCACATTACTGCAAGCTGCAAAGATATATAAAAGTACAAGCAGTCATTTATCTGGACAGTGTGTTCACAGAGGATGAAAGACTAGATAGAGAAATAGAAACATGGATACAGTAAGCAAACATCAACAATTAAATAGCACCTATCCTAAAACATCTAAGTATCAACATGCATACAAAACAAGAGGTCGATAAATGTTTTATTCATTCCAAGCTTCCAATATTGCAGTAGCATATGCTAAACTCCCATTATTTAAAAAATGTCTGTGAAATGATCATATTTAACACAGCTCTTTTTATATAAAGTAAAGAAATAGGTGAAATTGAAAATATAGTGCATTGTACTCATATAAAAGGATGTAGGTCAGCATGGCCGAATGGATAAGAAAGCATTTTCTTAAACATCTGGTGTGCTGATGCCGAGGTAAGGGATTCAAACCCTACACCGGACAGTTGGACTAAAATGCTGACCTATTGCCCTTGTCTTAGGGACGTAAATTACAAGTATCTCTGAAGTCAGAGTGGGTTTGCTCGATGGCAAGGGACACTTTTAAAAGGGAAAGCTAATCCACATGCAATATCAGCCCAGTACTACTAGATGTAATGTATATGGACATGCTTGAGTTCAAAACGAGCGAGCACAAAAAAAAAAAAAACGAGTGAGCACCCAAACAAATTGTATAAAAGGATTATACATCCTTACCCTTGCAAGTTTTTCCCTCCAACTTCATGTTTTCTGGGCAGTAGCATTGTTCTTGAGCTGTCTGACCTGCGCTGGCAACATTCACACACATATGTGAACAGGCATTTCCTGGCTGGCAGCGTGTAGCAGGATGCACTGAAATATTCACACATTCACATGGAATCACACTTGTCAACATTCACAAATTATGTATCAAACCACTCACCATACAATGATCTGTCTATTTTATTATCTTTTATCTGGCTCCGCTGGATGAGGTCCCTTTTCTTAATCCATATTTGCCATTCAACATAAGGGTAGATGTTGGTGTAACAGTTAGGATGTTGCAGTGACAAAGGCATGAGCACTGTTGGACAAGTGTCTGCTGTCTAATTGTTTGTAAACTGAAAAGGACGTATAGAACTCTGTTGGCACTTGTACCCACTTCTCGCCAGGTTCTAAGTCCTCAAGTGAACACACCTGTTGAAGAATGTCTTCGGCTTGACCCATCCACGACTTTCCTCTCTTTAATTTGCTATACCCATAAACACAGTTATAAGTGGACTTGAAAGCAGGGTAGCTCATCTTCTTGATCCAAGATATGAGACCTTTTCTGCAACAGTTAGTTAGTTTACAGATAATCCTCATTGCACATTCAATTATTCAATCTATAAATGCTTGGATCCTCTCCTCAGTAAATCCCGCAGCATGTAGCAGCTCACAAGACCAGTTCTGTGTTGGTTTATTAATCTTCTTTGGCTTCCTTCTGCAACATTTAAGTTCAAATGTCCATATTATTCTTCTTTAGTTATTGCTAAACTATCCGTGACTCACATTCACATGTTGCCACAGGAAGGATGCATGTTCTCACATCCATATGTTGCCACAGGAAGGATGCATGTTCTCACATCCATATGTTGCCACAGGAAGGATGCATGTTCTCACATCCATTATGTTGCCACAGGAAGGATGCATGTTCTCACATCCATATGTTGCCACAGGAAGGATGCATGTTCTCACTTCCATATGTTGTCACAGGAAGGATGCATGTTCTCACTTCCATATGTTGTCACAGGAAGGATGCATATTCTAATATCCATATGTTGCCACAGGAAGGATGCATATTCTCACATCCATATGTTGCCACAGGAAGAATGCATGTTCTCACATCCATATGTTGCCACAGGAAGGATGCATGTTCTCACATCCATATGTTGCCACAGGAAGGATGCATGTTCTCACATCCATATGTTGCCACAGGAAGAATGCATGTTCTCACAAATGTTACTTTAACTTGTTTTCTGGTGTTATGCCATATGTGCTTAATTAATACTATTTAAGCTCAGCAATGTATTGGCCAACCTGCATCATAAGGGCACCTGGTATTTAAGGAAACAAAAATACTTTTATGATGATTGTAGAGTTTAAACATCACCAACACCTTAATAACACCTGTTTAGGTGTGGACCAAACATAAATACACCTGTTTTGTCTACTTGGTGTTAGGCAGACAGACAGACAAACTGACAGATGAACAGAAAGAGGTGGGTAGACAAGAATGTAGGAAGCAAGGCACACAGACAGAGAAACAGAGACAGACAGAGAAACAGAAATAGAGAGACTGACATAGAAACAGACAGAGAAACTGATAAACAAACATGGAGACAGCCAGAGAAACAGACAGACAGACAGAGAGACAGACATAGAAACATTGAGACAGACATTTACCTTCACATATCCCCAAGGCATTTTTAATCAGTCCTGCCTTACACTGGCATTGAAAGCTTCCTACAGTATTGATACACTCCTGGTAGTCATGGGGACAGATTTCTACTTTCTTATTTGCACACTCATCAATATCTTGTGAACAGTCATGTGATCCCCACCCTTTCTTGCAGATGCAAGCGCCATTTTTATTGTTGCATCGTACAGTCTTACTCTTGTCACAATTGCAGGTCATATTGCATCTGTCAGTTCCATAGGTAAATTCTGGGCATTCTAACAAAACAAAAAGAACAATTATCTGCTAGTAGCAAATAATGGGTGAAATATGTAGTTTAAAATCTAGTAGATTAAACTGTGTGGCAAATGGCATATAAAAGATTTAAAGCATGATACAGATTTTAGGCATTTGAGAGATACTATCTGTCTATAACAGTGGTTCTCAACCGGTAGGTAATTTGACTATAAAACACAGAAATACTTAAATGTTAGTTGACCATTTGACTAGCAGAAATACACTTAGTTCACTGTCTGACTAGCAACCATACCCATAAACACAGTTATAAGTGGAACTGAAAGAAATTAGTTGACTTCTCTTTACTTAAGTTTATAATCTAACAATGACTGAGTACTTTTGTGTCAGTGCATCATGCTACATGCATGCTGGGTGTAAGGAAATACTGACTCACATGTTTTATCTAGGGAAATTCATCTGTGGTTGAAAGAAATATACTGTCTACTCATCGAAATTACCCGTAAAGATGTGTGTCCAAATAATGTACAAATAATAACACTTCAGTCTTCTTCAGATGCCTGGTATGGGGTGGACATCGCCAATCGAGAATTCTCCAATTCTTTCTATCAAATATCTTGATGGAGATCAGCGTGACTGAATGGATAAGAGCGCTCATTCTTCTGGTGTGCTGATGCTTGAGTTAGTGGATTCAACCCCTACACAGGTCAGTTGGACTAAAATGTTGACTTCTTGTCATTGACTTGGGGACGTAAATTACAAGCACCTCAGAAGTAGAAGTTGGTTCGTCTGATGGTGATGGACACTGGTAATAGGGAAAGCTAATCCACAAGTAAAAATAAGTCATAGTCTTTTAGTGCAGGTGGCATAGCTACTTGGCCACTAATACTTCCATATTAAGATAATCATATCTCTGGACAAAGGGTCAACTGTTAATGTGTCTAGCAACATATGTAATAATTACCAATGTGCCCAGAGCGTCCAATAAAACCAGGTCTTTGTCCACCAGCGTCAGATGTGAAGGTGATTAGCATTTTGTTTCGTGAAGATCGAATTCTCAAGTCGGCGAGTTGTGACTGAGTTTTAATCCTACATAAGACATTGATGAGTGGAGAGTTCAGTGTGGAACCGTCATAAATTCTCACGTAGTCTGGGCAAGTATCAGACCCTTGAGCATTACTTGTGATTCCTTCGAGATCAAAGCTGCTAAACCTGTGGGGGAAATCATATGGTGACAATGACGTGTATGTAGTAATGTTGTAACTGGTGACCAAGTTAGGATAAATGAAAATGTTTTAATGTGGTCAAGGATTTCACTGTCATGTATTGTGGTAATCCAGATGGACAGTAAATAATTAGGATAAATGAAAATATTTAAATGAATTCTGGGATTTCACTGTCATTTTCTGTGATAATCCAGATGGACAGTGCATAGTTAGGATAAATGTAAATGTTTAAATGAAGTCAGGGATTTCACTGTCATGTATTGTGGTAATCCAGATGGACAGTAAATAATTAGGATAAATGAAAATATTTAAATGAATTCTGGGATTTCACTGTCATTTTCTGTGATAATCCAGATGGACAGTGCATAGTTAGGATAAATGTAAATATTTAAATGAATTCTGGGATTTCACTGTCATTTTCTGTGATAATCCAGATGGACAGTGCATAGTTAGGATAAATGAAAATGTTTAAATGAATTCTGGGATTTCACTGTCATTTTCTGTGATAATCCAGATTGATAGTGCATAGTTAGGATAAATGAAAATGTTTTAATGAGGTCAAGGATTTCACTGTCATGTATTGTGGTAATCCAGATGGACAGTAAATAATTAGGATAAATGAAAATATTTAAATGAATTCTGGGATTTCACTGTCATTTTCTGTGATAATCCAGATGGACAGTGCATAGTTAGGATAAATGTAAATGTTTAAATGAAGTCAGGGATTTTCACTGTCATGTATTGTGGTAATCCAGATGGACAGTGCATGGCTAGGATAAATTAAAATGAATTGCAGAGGCCATATGTTGTCCATGCAGGAATGTTCCCTCTCTCGACATGCCTAGGTATGGAAGGTAATACCAATACGTCTGGAACAATACAAGTTACAGAAGCTGCTGAATCAGCAAAGCAATGCTCTAACTGTCCGCCTGTTGGAGCTTTGATCCTAGACCAGTTGCTGACAAAGGCTTAGAACTTGGTCTGCCTTGCCATGACATTTAGTCTTTAGGTTGCATTTCCTCGCACCAGGATAAGGCTTGTACCCTCTCAGTTGCACTTCTCTGCCCGAAGCCGTTGACATAATATGGGGTGTCAGGTTTGGTAAGCATCACCAAACATTCTGCGCTAACAGAAAGCAAGTAGTACCATCTTCTGTCATACAGTAGCTCAGTCATATATGACTAAGACCTGACAAACTGGTCTGAGTCTGATGGAGAGGGATGTATGAGAGGATGAATCTGACCTGCTTATAACCAATGTGTCAGAGAAGTGATTAGCATCTACACCTAGTAATGGTGTATCTATGAGTCTGCCTAGACATTATGATGTCCATTCTTTAATATATCAATTAATTAATCATCCGTCAATCAATCTTGAGTAACTGTGCTGTATGGTGGTGCCAGCAGCACAGTGTATTGTTGGGATAACTGAAAGAATGTTTACCTGAGTCAGGTATTTGATGTAATGTAGTGACTCAGGTGGACAGTGCATTGTTAGGATAACAAAGAATTTTAACTGAGGTCAGATATTTAACTGATGTAATGTGATGACTCAGGTGGAAGTGTAATGGGATAACTATAAGAATGTTTATCTGAGGTCAGGTATTTGATGTAATGTGGGGACTCATGTGGAAGTGTATTGTTGGGATAACTAAAAGAATGTTTACCTGAGTCAGGTATTTGATGTAATGTGATGACTCAGGTGCAAGTGTATTGTTGGGATAACTAAGAAAAATGTTTACCTGAGGTCAGGTATTTGACTGATGTAATGTGGTGAGAGCTGGACAGTGCATTGTTGAGATCAGTGACACAAATTTGTATTTGGAGTCAGTGATTTATGTATCTTTGTATGATACATCTACAAAATGCAATATTAGAGTTCAATTCATTCAAGAGACAACATTGCAGATATAGACATATTTCAAGCGAACGAAAGAAGAAGAAGAAGAAATTGAAAGAATGCAAACCTGAGGTCAATGGTTTCATTTTCCTTTGCTGTAATGGACCATGTACAAAATGCATTGTTAGGGTAAACACCCGGATAATGTGGAGATGTAATAACTCCATTCTGCTCAGTTAAATGCCATTCACATGCTGAAATTCACAATAGGATATTAATTTCAGAAAACATTTATTTTATCAAAAGATATTTTCATATACATATATTAACAATGGTTATTGATTTTGATGTCAAATTTATATTTTCCTGTTAACTCACTTTGAACTCAAGTGTAGACAAACATTTTGGGCATGTTATGAGAAGAAATGACTTGGAGAACTTGGTGACAACCGGCAAGATCGAGGGAAGAGACCAAGTGGAAGACCGAGAAGTAAACACCATATGTGGCATGGTCGAGACAGGAACACGGAGTTGATCCATGACTCTGGTGATCGAGTGAGATGGCAGAACATGACCGCCCATGCTTATTGACATGGCAGATGATGGATGGATGGATTGCTACAGGGTTTATCCAGTCTCATGGCTACATACAGATATTTGTTACATGACATCATGGCTACAGGGTTTATCCAGTCTCATGGCTCCATTGAGATATTTGTTACATGACATCATGGCTACAGGGTTTATCCAGTCTCATGGCTCCATTGAGATATTTCTTACATGACATCATGGCTACAGGGTTTATCCAGTCTCATGGCTACATACAGATATTTGTTACATGACATCATGGCTACATGGTTTATCCAGTCTCATGGCTACATGAGGATATGTGTTACATGAAATCATGGCTTCAGGGTTTATCCAGTCTCATGGCTCCATTGAGATATTTCTTACATGACATCATGGCTACAGGGTTTATCCAGTCTCATGGCTACATACAGATATTTGTTACATGACATCATGGCTACATGGTTTATCCAGTCTCATGGCTACATGAGGATATGCGTTACATGAAATCATGGCTACAGGGTTTATCCAGTCTCATGGCTCCATTGAGATATTTCTTACATGACATCATGGCTACAGGGTTTATCCAGTCTCATGGCTCCATTGAGATATTTCTTACATGACATCATGCTACAGGGTTTATCCAGTCTCATGGCTACATAGCAATATTTGTTACATGACATCATGGCTACATGGTTTATATCCAGTACCTCATGGCTACATGAGGATATGTGTTACATGAAATCATGGCTACAGGGTTTATCCAGTCTCATGGCTCCATTGAGATATTTCTTACATGACATCATGTCCTACAGGGTTTATCCAGTCTCATGGCTACATACAGATATTTGTTACATGACATCATGGCTACATGGTTTATCCAGTCTCATGGCTACATGAGGATATGTGTTACATGACATCATGGCTACAGGGTTTATCCAGTCTCATGATTACACTGAGATATTTGTTACATGACATCATGGCTACAGAATCTACCTAGTCTCAGGGCCCCATGGCAATATTTTTACATGACAACAAAGCTACTGAGTCTACCCAGTTTCAGAACTCCATAAGGATGATTATTGTTTTAACATAACATGGCTCCAAGGTCAATCCAGCCTCATGACTCCTTTGGGATGTTTTCTACAAGACAACATAAACATAGCTCCAGGGTCTACCCTGTCTTTTGATGCCATGGAGATTTTTATATGGTCTTACGGTGCTGTGGAGTTGCGTACATGGTCTCATGATGTCATGGAGATGTTTACAGTCTCTTGATGCTTTGGAGATGTGTACAATCTCTTGATGCCATGAGATGTGTACATGGTCTCATAATGGCATGATGTTACTTTACCTGGTTTCATGATGCCATGGAGATGTTACCTTACCTGGTCTCATGATGTCATGGAGATGTTACTTCATCTGGTCTCATGATGCCATGGAGAAAATTTACATGGTCGTCTCATGATGCCATGGAGATGTTTGTAAATGATCTCATGATGCCATGGAGATGTTTTTACATGGTCTCATGATCCATGGAGATGTTTTTACATGGTCTCATGATGCCATGGATATGTTTTTACATGGTCTCATGATGCCATGGAGATATTTTCTTACATGGTCTTAGTCTTATGACGGAATGGAGATGTCTGCATGGTCTCATGATGTTATGGGGATGTTTTTACATGGCCTGATGATGCCATGGAGATGTTTTTACATGGTCTCATGATGCCATGGAGTTGTTTTCTTACATGGTCTTATGATGTCATGGCGATGTGTACATGGTCTCATGATGTCATGGAGATGTGTGCATGGTCTCATGATGTCATGGCGATGTGTACATGGCCTTATGATAGCCATGGAGATGTTTTTACATGGTGTCATGATGCCATGGAAATGTTTTTACACGGTCCCATGATGCCATGGAGATGTTTTTACATGATCTCATGATATCATGGAGATGTTTTTACAAGGTCTCCTGATGCCATGGAGATGTTTTTACATGGTCTCATGATGCCATGGAGATGTTTTCTTACATGGTCTCATGATGCCATGGAGAAGTGTACATGGTCTCATGATGCCACAGGGTTGTTTTTTACATGAGCACATGACATCAGTCTCTACCCGGTGACCTAGCTTCATGGGTATGATTTTGTTGTTGTTTTGTTACAAAACAAAGCTCCAGAGTCTACCCAGCCACGTACAATGGTATCAGAACATGAGCTGGGAGGTGGAAGACAGTGGCAAGCTAATGATCACATCACTCATCAAGTGCTGACTGGTTTAAGAATATGAGCTGGGAGGTGGAAGACAGTGGCATGCTAATGATCCCATCACTCATCAAGTGCTGACTGGTTTAAGAATATGAGCTGGGAGGTGGAAGACAGTGGCATGCTAATGATCCCATCACTCATCAAGTGCTGACTGGTTTAAGAATATGAGCTGGGAGGTGGAAGACAGTGGCATGCTAATGATCACATCACTCATCAAGTGCTGACTGGTTTAAGAATATGTGCTGGGAGGTGGAAGACAGTGGCATGCTAATGATCACATCACTCATCAAGTGCTGACTGGTTTAAGAATATGAGCTGGGAGGTGGAAGACATGCTAATGATCACATCACACATCAAGTGCTGACTGGTTTAAGAATATGAGCTGGGAGGTGGAAGACATGCTAATGATCACATCACTCATCAAGTGCTGACTGGTTTAAGAATATGAGCTGGGAGGTGGAAGACATGCTAATGATCACATCACACAATCAAGTGCTGACTGGTTTAAGAATATGAGCTGGGAGGTGGAAGACATGCTAATGATCACATCACTCATCAAGTGCTGACTGGTTTAAGAATATGAGCTGGAGGTGGAAGCCATGCTAATGATCACATCACTCATCAAGTGCTGACTGGTTTAAGAATATCAGCTGGGAGGTGGAAGACATGCTAATGATCACATCACTCATCAAGTGCTGACTGGTTTAAGAATATGTGCTGGGAGGTGGAAGACATGCTAATGATCACATCACTCATCAAGTGCTGACTGGTTTAAGAATATGTGCTGGGAGGTGGAAGACATGCTAATGATCACATCACTCATCAAGTGCTGACTGGTTTAAGAATATCAGCTGGGAGGTGGAAGACATGCTAATGATCACATCACTCATCAAGTGCTGACTGGTTTAAGAATATCAGCTGGGAGGTGGAAGACATGCTAATGATCACATCACTCATCAAGTGCTGTCTTGTTTAAGAATATCAGCTGGGAGGTGGAAGACATGCTAATGATCACATCACTCATCAAGTGCTGTCTTGTTTAAGAATATCAGCTGTGAGGTGGAAGACAGCTGCATGCTAATGATCACATCACTCATCAAGTGCTGACTGGTTTAAGAATATCAGCTGGGAGGTGGAAGACATGCTAATGATCACATCATTCATCAAGTGCTGACTTGTTTAAGAATATGAGCTGGGAGGTGGAAGACAGTGGCATGCTAATGATCACATCACTCATCAAGTGCTGACTTGTTTAAGAATATGAGCTGGGAGGTGGAAGACAGTGGCATGCTAATGATCACATCACTCATCAAGTGCTGACTGGTTTAAGAATATGAGATTAGCACCATATTTCCAATATGTAACATGGCTTGGATATGTGATCTTTAACTTTTGACACACACACACACCCACTGTGTTACTACAGACACTGCTGCTAAAACTATATATTTAGATAGGTAAGTATTTAGGTAGATATTTAGGTAAATAGGTAGGCAGGCAGGTAGATTTATGATTGGTTAGAGAGAACGTTGATTATATATGAACAAACATACAGGCAATCAAGCAAGTATGGTAGGTAGGTAGGTAGGTAGGTAGGTAGGTAGGAAGGAAGGAAGGTAGGAAGGAAGGAAGAAAGGAAGGAAGGAAGGAAGGAAGGAAGGAAGGAAGGAAGAAAGAAAGGAAGGAAGGAATGAAGGAAGGAAGGAAGAAAGTAGTCAGTAGGTAGATAGGTAGTTGGTGAATGAGTGAGTATGTATCAAGATGATTTAAAACACACAAAGTGATTTCTATAAAACGAAAGGCTTTACTTTAAAATAAAAACGTTTTGTAAACTGGAAACATATCAATAACAATTGGCATTGGCTAATACTAACAGACCAAACATATTAATTAGGTTAATAGACATCAATAGATTAATATTATAATAATATAGATCACATCAATAGGCTAACAGACCCACCTGGAAAATTCTGACTGCGTCCTAGGCGTGATGCTAGAACAAAAGATAAGATTGTACAGAACACCTTCATTCTATTTCTAGTGTCTGGCAACGTTCATTTGGTCAACAGGGCCGAGTAATCTTGTCTGGAACTGCACGTACAACCATCCAAAACAAGGCGTCGACCAGGAATCGTCAATCACTGCATTCATTCATAATATTGGAGGTACAAATTAGCTTTTAAACGAGAATTATGCTTCTTAAATTATAATTAATTAATTAATAGTTAATCGCAACATGGCCAAAAACTAAAACTGGTTCTTCATTGTGGAAGTTGATTGTTTAACAATACGAATGCGGACTACCATTCAGTTATCACTCGGGGTATCTTATTCAATGCACTCCGAACAGGTCCATAGATGCTCATATCCTCTTCCCCCCCCCCCCCCCCCCCCCCCAGCGTATGCATCAGCGTCCGGTGGCTAATAGTGCCAGTACTGTGTTGGTTGACGAGGCACCTCTTTTTTCCTGATATACCTCTCGCGTCTGGCCGTGCCAATTCTTACTCCCAAGTCTTTCATCCTGGACAGCGATGCGGATTCACTGACGTCAAAAGACAAAGTCCTCTATTCTCGACTACCATTATTTGAAACAAATCAAGGAATCAACAAAACGGCAATCGCTACATTCACAATATTAATGAATGTGTAAATGAAAATGAGATAGTTAAGTTAACTACCTTTAAAACGAACTTTCTGTTGGTTAAATGTTAAATTATCAGTCATAAATGAATCATTACATGACCAAAAGTTTCTCTTTTAAGATAAAGAGACATTAGTTGTACTAGTTGTTAATAGACAGTAATTAAATGCCATATCTCCGTTTCCTTACAAAATGGGCGAATCGTTTCCATGTCACAAACAGAATGAGTCCATACTATATTACTAAGACTCTTCGTGTCGGGAGTAAACCCGTGGTCTAACATGACACGGGTGATGACAGCTCAAACGATACATACATTAGCAGTTTGTTGCTTGGCTTATCATTTTCTCTTCGCCGTGAATTTGTAGGTCTTTCTCTGTTTTTTTTTTTTTTAAAGGCTTTTTTCACTATTCTCTTATGATTTTCTCAATGTATGGCCTAGTCAGACCGGCTCCATGGCCGAGGAGTTAGCAGCTTTCTCCGCTAACCCCGAATACTCTCGTCACGTGACGCGACGAGAATTAGCGGAGGTTCGAATCGTAAAAGTGACTTATGAGAGTATGTAGCCGGTCGCTCAGAAAGTTGTGGCGTGCTGATGAGCGTAATCTAGCCTAGGAATCAACATACAGCTGAAAGATGCTGATGTTGACCGCAATATCCTGAAACAGGATGGAAACGCGGGAAAAAAAAAATGGCTTAGTCAGCTCCAGGCTTCAGCGTCTTTTCTTGAACTCTTGAAGCATCGGTATTTGATATTTCTCTAGTTCTCTTCTTGAGCACCACATTGGTGATTTTGTCTTACCATTTTTCCTTCTACTTTGCACAGGCACAAATTTGTGAATATATGTAACTGTTTTCGTTATTTTTCATGTTTCTGATCAATGCAGCAGTAATGATTTATCCTTAACATTGAATATTAGAAGTTTTATGTTATGCTTAATTTCTTTTGACACGCCCGTGTAGGGAAGCGAAGAATAGTAACACTGTTGTCTTCCATGCATGTCGTAAGAGGCGACTAAGAGGCTTGGGCTGAGACTTGGTCTAGTCTATTGAAACTTCCGGTCCCCAACATGGCGGATAGGCATTTAAACCGTTAAGGCCTCTGGAGTGTTTACGCTTGTGGCTACGGTTTGCATTCGCATTTTCCTCATGTTGGACTGGTAGTGCATGGTTCCGTCGCCCTGCTACTGAGTGAGTGCGTGGCGCGACACTGTGAGCTGTGAATTTCGTGTGGAATGCTTTTACATCTGTCCGCGGTTGTTTGTAGCGTGAACTGCATGTTCGGAACGATGGCGGCCGACTGTTGCTGGATTGACTGGTTTGCCTTTTCGGTTCACGAGTGCATTTTTCAGGAGACTCCTGGGAGTCGTTGCTGGAGCTACGGAGTTCGTGCTTTGTGCGGCGCTTTCGGCGGGTCGCCCTGCGGAAAGAGACGGAGCCATATGGGATAAAACCCGGGCCAATGAAGTCTTTCTAGTGACTGCCGATTCCATCGACGATGAACTGTATTTTTCGTGGAGGACTTTTGTATTGGCATTCTGGCGGCGGCATTATGCACAGGTGTACCTGTGCGGGCTGTTGGCTTGTCGATACTCCTGTCTATTCCATTGTTCACATATGGCAGTGAGGAGAGTTTTGTGTGATATTCACTGGCACAGGAACAAAGCATAATGGGGAGGACCCGTTGCCGTGAAGTTGGAACCGCGACTAACTAACTAACTTCTTTTGACATCCACAGATTTTCTAGTATTACAAAAGCTCCTCTAGCCTTCTGTATTCTTATTCTGAGAGACAGTATTTATCTGTTCTACTCCTTTGCCTACAATGCTACCTAAGTAGGTGTATTATTCTGTCTCTTGAAGTGATGTTTTCCAAAGTGAGATCAGGTTATCATTTAATGTATTCTCATTATGTGTCTTCTATTAAATTTTATGATAAAGCTAGTTGTTGTGACCTCCTATGTAGTGTTGTTAGTACAACTTTTTTTTAGTACAACTGACCGGAGTAGGCGTTAAACCCTTGGTATCAGCACCCCGGAAGTTTAAGAGCAAGCGTTCCAGTCCATACGGCCATTAAGACCTGCCAAGGTTATGTTTTACACTTACAACTTACATTTGAGATCACGGTATGCATTCATTTGTCTGAAGACTAATATCAGATCTTAAATACAATCAAGACTTAAATGTAATTTTAGCCAGATGTAAACATGTCTTTCTGGCTCTTATTACATTCCGTCAGGTGCAGTGGTAGCGCTGTAGTTGCCGACCAGAGTTAAAGGGATCGAATTCGCATCAAGTTGCATTATTAAAATTGAGTGCAGCTTCCAGGTCGACTCTTGGGAAAGTAAGAGCGAGCGGCGTGATATTGACCACTTCACCCCTTAGAGTTCCTAAATCAATCAATCAATCAATCAATCAATCAATCAATCACCCCTTAGAGTACCCGTTTATTTATTGTTGGTCGCTGGCTGAACCCAGGCGTAGTCCACACACGTGTTGCTACTTCTAGAGCACTGGACTGGCTTTTTGCGTCTGGATTAGCTTTCCCTGTTACCAGTGTCCTCGTTATCAGGCGAACACACTCCGATTTCCGAGTTACTTGTAATTTACGTCGCCAAGTTAAGGACGAGAAGTCAAGATATTAGTCGAACTGACCAGTGTAGGGGTTAAACCCGCTACCTCGGCATCAGCATATATATATATATATATATATATATATATATATATATATATATATATATATATATATATATATATATATATATATATGGGCTAGCACCATATGCCAAATACACCCCAAGACGTTGAAAATTTATTCTTTGTCCTTTTCTGATTACGTTCAGTTTCACGTGACACTTCATATATTATGGAGTTAAACGTTTCGTGAATAAGAACTATATATTTCGTTAATTAGAACTGCGGAAAGTTGCATGTCCTTAGAGGACGTCGCAATTCCCCCCCCCCCCTTTCCTCCATCCTGTCTCACCACGACGGTCTACTACAAACCGACTGACTCTCACGCCTTTCTACTCTACACCTCCTCTCACCCTCCGTCCTGCAAAGACGCAATTCCTTATTCCCAACTTCTGCGCCTTCGACGACTATGCCAAAATGATGAGGATTTTCGCCACAGTGCTCAGGAAATGTTGGACTTCTTCAGGCTTCGAGGCTATCCTGATCATGTCCTATCATCAGCCTTCCGCCGGGTTCTACCCATTAGCCGCGCCGAGGCTCTCACCTCTGCACCTAGACCAAAAAACCTTCGACCGGTACTTTCTCTTACCTACCATCCGCATAATATTTCAGTCAAGAATATCCTCTTTCGACATCTATCTATCCTTCAAGCTGACACTACTACCAGCGCGATATTTTCAGAGAAACCACTAGTGGCCTACAGACGTGACCGCAACCTCAGAGATGTACTCGTCCACAATAGAGTACAGGGATTTCCACCTCCACCATCACAATTAGGAACTAAGGCTTGCCTCAGATCTCGGTGCAAGACCTGCCCATATGTGATCTACACTCCAGTAGTGCGATTCCCCAAAGGCAATTTACGCATCACAGAAGAATTTGCCTGCACCAGTCGCAACGTCATTTACTGCCATAATATGCAAAAGGTGTGATATGAAGTACATTGGGGAGACGGGCCTCATGCTAGCCGACAGATTCCGCCAACATCTGATGGACATCAACACCAACGAGCGCAAGCCTGTCTCCACCCACTTCAATAGCGCCAACCATCAAGGTGCTTCTGATGTCCAGGTCACTGTCATCCAGTCCTGCTCCTCTGGTCCGCAACATCGCAAGAATACAGAATAACCGGCTCATATTCACTATGGGGTGCCTAACACCACACGGCCTCAACACCCAACATAGTTTCATCTAATCGTAGTCATTTCCCCTCCCCACTCTGTTGCTTCCACACCCTCCTGATATCACCCTTTTCCGGCCTCCAACTTATCCTCTACCCTGTCCCCTATGCCATGTGTGGCGTGTCGTAGGCTCTTTTCCAATCTCTCTCTCTGTCTCTCTCTCAATCTCTCTCTCTCTCTCTCATTCTCCCTCAACAATCGTGCTTCTCTGTGCCTACCTATGCCATGGGTGGAGTGTCGTAGGCTGTTTTCCAATCTCTCTCTCAATCTCTCTCTCTCTCTCTCTCAATCTCTCTCTCTCATTCTCTCTCAACAATCGTGCTTCTATGTGCCTACCTATGCCATGTGTGACGGGTCGTAGGCTCTTTTCCAATCTTCTCTCTCTCCTTCTCTCTTTCTCGGTCTCATTCTTTCTCTCTCTCTCATTCTCTCTCAACAATCGGGCTCCTCTGTGCCTCCCTATGCCATGTGTGGCGTGTCGTAGGCTCTTTTCCAATCTCTCTCTCCCCCTCTCTCTCTCTCTTTCTCTCTCTCAATCTCTCTCTCTCATTCAATCTCAACGATCGTGCTTCTCTGCGCCTACCTATGCCATGTGTGGCGTGTCGCCCCTATGCCATGTGTGGCGTGTCGTAGGCTCTTTTCCAATCTCTCTCTCTGTCTCTCTCTCAATCTCTCTCTCTCATTCTCCCTCAACAATCGTGCTTCTCTGTGCCTACCTATGCCATCGGTGGAGTGTCGTAGGCTTTTTTCCAATCTATCTCTCTCTCTCTCTCTCTCAATCTCTCTCTCTCACATTCTCTCTCAACAATCGTGCTTCTCTGTGCCTACCTATGCCATGTGTGACGGGTCGTATGCTCTTTTCCAATCTTCTCTCTCTCTCTTTCTCTCTTTCTCGGTCTCAATCTTTCTCTCTCTCTCTCATTCTCTCTCAACAATCGTGCTTCCTCTGTGCCTACCTATGCCATGTGTGGCGTGTCCGTAGGCTCTTTTCCAATCTCTCTCTCCCCCTCTCTCTCTCTTTCTCTCTCTCAATCTCTCTCTCATTCAATCTCAACGATCGTGCTTCTCTGCGCCTACCTATGCCATGTGTGGCGTGTCGTAAGCTCTTTTCCAATCTCTCTCTCTCTCTCTCTCTCAATCTCTCTCTCATTCTCTCTCAACAATCGTGCTTCTCTGTGCCTACATATGTCATGTGTGGCGTGTCGTAGGCTCTTTTCCGATCTCTCTCTCTCGATCTCTCTCTCGATCTTTCTCAATCTCTCTATCTCTCATTCTCTCTCAACAATAGTGCTTCTATGTGCCTACCTATGCCATGTGTGGTGTGTCGTAGGCTCTTTTCCAACTCTCTCTCTCTCTCTCTCTCTCTCTCTCTCTCTCTCTCTCTCTCTCTCTCTCTCTCTCTCTCTCTCTTCCATCTTGCTTCTCGGTGTCTACCTATTCCAACTATATTGCTGATGGTCTGATGTTACACAGCCTCAATAACACAACCACTGGGGGGGTCGATCCTCATATACGTTGTATAAAAATCAACCTTGCTGGCTCTATTTCATAGGGTACAGTATGAGTGAAGCCTCGTATATGTAGACCGATTGACCCCATATACATCCGGTGGCGTGCCGTAGGCACTTCTCCAATCTCTCTCTCTTTCCTCTCTCTCTCTTCTCTCTCTCTCTCTCTCTCTCTCTCTCTCTCTCTCTCTCTCTCTCTCTCTCTCTTCCATCTCACTTCTCTGTGCCTACATATTCCAACTATATTGCCGGTGGTCTGATTTTAACACAACCACTGGGTGATTTGATCCTCAAATACGTTGTATAACAACTAACCTTACTGCCCCTACTTCATAGGGAACAGTATGAGTGAAGCCTCGTATTTGTAGACCGACCGACCCCGCATACATCAGGGGCGTGTCGTAGGCACTTTTCCAATCTCTCTCTCTCTCTCTCTCTCTCTCTCTCTCTCTCTCTCTCTCTCTCTCTCTCTCTCTCTCTCTCTCTCTCTCTCTCTCTCTCTTCCATCTTTCTTCTCTGTGCCTACATATTCCAACTATATTGCCAGTGGTCTGATTTTAAAACTACCACTGGGTGATTTGATCCTCAAATACGTTGTATAACAATCAACCTTACTGCCCCGAATTCATAGGGAACAGTATGAGTGAAGCCTCGTATTTGTAGACCGACCGACCCCGCATACATCAGGGGCGTGTCGTAGGCACTTTTCCAATCTCTCTCTCTCTCTCTCTCTCTCTCTCTCTCTCTCTCTCTCTCTCTCTCTCTCTCTCTCTCTCTCTCTCTCTCTCTCTCCATCAGGCTTCTCTGTACCCACATATTCCAACTATATTGCCGGTGGTCTGATTTTAACACAACCACTGGGTGATTTGATCCTCAAATTCGTTGTACAGCAATTAACCTTACTGCCTCTATTCCATAGAGAACAGTATGAGTGAAGCCTCGTATTTGTAGACCTACCCACTCCGCATTCCTCATGCGGTATATCGCATGCAGTTTTCAACCTCTCTCTCTCTCTCTCTCTCTCTCTCTCTCTCTCTCTCTCTCTCTCTCTCTCTCTCTCTCTCTCTCTCCTACATCTTGCTTCTCTGTGCCTACCTACTTCACTTGTATTACCAGTGGTTGGATCTCACACAGCCCCAACAACTCGAACACTGGGCGAGTGGCTCCTCAAGTGTGCTGTGTAACAATCAACCATACTGACTACTTCATAGGGTACAGTACGAGGGAAACGTCGTACGTGTAGACTGACGCGCCCCACATGCCTCATGTGGTATATCACAGGCACTTTTCCTCTCTCTCTCTCTCTCTCTCTCTCTCTCTCTCTCTCTCTCTCTCTCTCTCTCTCTCTCTCCCTACATCTTGCTTCTCTGTGCCTACCTACTTCACTTGTATTACCAGTGGTTGGATCTCACACAGCCCTAACAGCTCGAACACTGGGCGAGGGGCTCCTGAAGTGTGCTGTGTAACAATCAACCATACTGACTATTTCATAGGGTACAGTACGAGGGAAACGTCGTACGCGTAGACTGACGCGCCCCACATGCCTCATGTGGTATATCACAGGCACTTTTCCTCTCTCTCTCTCTCTCTCTCTCTCTCTCTCTCGCTCTTTCTCCTCTCTCCCTCTCTCTAGCGCTCCTCTCTCTCTTTCACCTCTCTCGCTCTCTCCCTCTCTCTCTCGCTCTCCCCTCTCTCGCTCTCTCTCCCTCTCTCTCTCTCCCTCTCTCTCTCTCCCTCTCTCTCTCCTCTCTCTCCCCTCTCTCTCTCCTTTCTCTCTATCTCTCTCTCCCTCTCTCTCCTCTCTCTCGCTCTCTCTCCCTCTCTCTCTATCTCTCTCTCCTCTCTCTCCTCTCTCTCCCTCTCTCTCTTCCTCTCTCTCTCCCCCTCTCTCCCTCCCTTTCGCTCTCTCTCTCTCACTCTCTCTCCCTCTCTCTCTCCCCTTACATCTGGCTTCTCTGTGCATACCTTCTTCACGTGCATTGCCAGTGGTTGGATCTTACACAGCCCCAACAACTCGAGCACTGGGCGAGGGGCTCCTGAAGCGCGTTGTATGACAAGCAACCATACTGACTATTTCGTAGGGTACAGTATGCCCCATGTGGTATGTCGCAGGCACTTTTCCTCTCTCTGTCTCTCTCTGTCTCTCTCTCTGTCTCTCTCTCTGTCTGTCTCTCTCTCTCTCCTCTCCTCCTCTCCTCTCTCTCTCTCTCTCTCTCTCTCTCTCTCTCTCTCTCTCTCTCTCTTCTTGCATATACTGTGCATATGTCCACATACACTAGCATTTTGTCTGTTGAAGTGTGTCTATGCATGTACGCGTGTTCATGCACACCAGTCCACCCAGACCTTAAATAACACAATGGGGTCTTGGTCAATTTTACACGCCTCCTACCCCGCCCACTTCTTTCTATGTGCTCACTGAACCGCAACATCCAGCACTGTATACAACTACACCCGAGAGTTTCGTAGTCATTTCAGATCCGTACGTGAGGTGAGTATGCAGTGTTTTTTCTCTATTAACAGTTTTTCTATTAAACATTTTCTTCAACTAACATTCTTTTCAATTAACATTTTTCTCAATTCTCATTTTCTCTTCATTGCTTCTATTTTTCCATGCATTTGTTCCTCTCGTCCTGTCATCACCTTCTAATGTAGTCACAGGAGTTCTCCTTGACTGTATGTTGTGTTTGTGAATGTGTTTGTTTGCTGATGAAGGCTAATCGCCGCAACGTTCTGTATGTGTCGTAACTCTGTTATGTAAAGCTGCACTACTTTGTGTCATTTTATATTGTTTACACTTTCACAGCTTTACCGCAGTTCCACCTAATTTTATTCATACTTTTCTATGTTTTCAACTGCAACTAATCGTACTATTTTCCTCTGTTAACCGTTATATGTTGCCATCGGGTGTGATATTTATTCACTGAATCGTAGCCATTACCAGCTATCTTTTCTGTGTTTATTTAGATCCACCGTATCTTCCATTGAGACTACATCGTCATCCTCCTTTTGTCTTCCCACATTCACCACCACTTTCAGTTCATTCCTCCTCACCTACACATATACATTTGTGTCCTCTGCTTTTTTCCATTTTTCTTATCTATACCCACCTCTCATCCCCTGTTTCATATTTCATTCCCTACACCTCTCTGCCTTCCCCCTTACCATCACATATACAGATTGTCTCTTTTTTCTCATTCTCTCCTTGTCCCGATATGGCTCCCACTTCTCCAACGTTCCATCAAGCTAGATCTCATATCATGCTCTGTTTCAGCCTATTACCCACTGATCTCAAACAAACTTGTACGGATCTCGGCATTTACATTCTTAAGAAGACTCGAGCCACCTGCCATGTTCACTTCTTAACAGCGTGCTTACAATCGCGTCTAGTGCCCCGAGGGTTCTCTTCACGGTTCCACCCGGCAGCAGGCATTCTTAACAGCCAGTCCGTGACACGTTTGGCACAGATAGACAGACAATGTTCCTTCAGTCGCATGCGGTGTATAGTGGCTAATTATGGGTACCAACTATCGGACTTCACGTCTCAAATTACAAAGCTATCGACACGCCTACGTGAGTTGACCACCCATAATTATTTTTTGTACTGTGTCATCCGTACTATTATCAATACCTCCAACCATGCACTATACAAATCTCTATCTGTAGCTAAACACGTAAAATTGGCGGGTCTTCGCACCCACTTGCCCCCTACTCCCCCTTCAACCCAGCCGGTGGATAATAGGCCCGACAATCACGTAGTCTGCATTCTTCCTGATCTCCCTTGTCAGACTTTAAGAGGGCGGCCTTGAACAAAGGCCTTCGTTTCATTCCTTTACGAACATTGGCTGACCGTTATACAGTACTACAGGACGTACACAGATTTCACCGTACTCTCCGACTGAAATACTTCTTTAGCACTAAAACCAACAACTCCGCCACTTCCACCCCCTCTAGCCCAGCTGATGACTTTTCAGAATTTCCAAGAGCCAAGTCTTCGTGGACACCTAACCCTGGATCTTCCAAGGCATTAGACCTATTCATTGAGAAGACGCTTTTTGACATTCAGAAACTGCGACCAAGACCACTCAGACGTTCGAACCTCACTTCAGATGAAAGGGCAGCGCTGACCCAGCTTCAACGTCGAGACGACATTATCATTAAACCCGCTGACAAGGGTGGAGCAGTCGTTGTTTGGCGGAAGGATCTTTACATTGCAGAAGGACATAAACAACTCAGTGATGGGTCTTTCTACCAACCACGCCCAACAGATGACACAGTCGACAATAACCACCAGGTCAAACTGGCCACTTCTGCGCTGATCCAACAAGGGCTTCTTCCCCCAGCAGCCAAGTCTTTAAATAAGCAAGACAGCTGCTTGGGCAGATCGATGTTTTGTATGCTGCCCAAAACACACAAACTGAACAATCCGGGCAGACCGATCGTATCAGCCTGTGCATGCCCTACTGAGCACATATCCGGGTTCCTAGACAGAATTTTCCAACCGCTGGTTGGTGACCTCCCATCATATTTGAAAGACACCAACCATGCGATAGCGACGTTTGAATCTATAACATTCACGTCTGATAACCAGTATCACATCTTCACCCTTGATGTGACCTCACTGTACACGTCTATCCCACATAATGATGGTCTCTCAGCTATAAAGTTCTTCCTGGACAGGCGTCCCAACCCTACTATTGCCACGGATGCTATTCTGCGCCTGGCTGAACTGGTCCTTACTCTCAACTCATTTGAGTTTAACGGCCAGTACTTCAATCAGATCAGCGGGGTTGCAATGGGTACTAAAATGGGCCCTAGCTATGCATGCCTTTTTATGGGCCACCTTGAGTACCAGATATGGCAACTCTACAACGGTAGAATCCCTGAACTATACAGGCGATACATCGATGATGGTGTTGGTGTCACCTGTATGCCACGGCGGATCTCGAAACATTCATAGACTTCTTCTCCAACTTTCATCCTTCTATCAAACTCACTTCCCATATTTCCTCGACTTCTGTCAACTTCTTAGACCTTACCTGTTTCTATTGGGACCCATGGTCTCACCACGACGGTCTACTACAAACCGACTGACTCTCACGCCTTTCTACTCTACACCTCCTCTCACCCTCCGTCCTGCAAAGACGCAATTCCTTATTCTCAACTTCTGCGCCTTCGACGACTATGCCAAGATGATGAGGATTTTCGCCACAGTGCTCAGGAAATGTTGGACTTCTTCAGGCTTCGTGGCTATCCTGATCATGTCCTATCATCAGCCTTCCGCCGGGTTCTACCCATTAGCCGCGCAGAGGCTCTCACCTCTGCACCTAAACCAAAAAACCTTCGACCGGTACTTTCTCTTACCTACCATCCGCATAATATTTCAGTCAAGAATATCCTGTTTCGACATCTATCTATCCTTCAAGCTGACACTACTACCAGCGCGATATTTTCAGAGAAACCACTAGTGGCCTACAGACGTGACCGCAACCTCAGAGATGTACTCGTCCACAATAGAGTACAGGGATTTCCACCTCCACCATCACAATTAGGAACTAAGGCTTGCCTGAGATCTCGGTGCAAGACCTGCCCATATGTGATCCACACTCCAGTAGTGCGATTCCCCAAAGGCAATTTACGCATCACAGAAGAATTTTCCTGCACCAGTCGCAACATCATTTACGCCATAATATGCAAAAGGTGTGATATGAAGTACATTGGGAGACGGGCCTCATGCTAGCCGACAGATTCCGCCAACATCTGATGGACATCAACACCAACGAGCGCAAGCCTGTCTCCACCCACTTCAATAGCGCCAACCATCAAGGTGCTTCCGATGTCCAGGTCACTGTCATCCAGTCCTGCTCCTCTGGTCCGCAACATCGCAAGAATACAGAAAACCGGCTCATATTCACTATGGGGTGCCTAACACCACACGGCCTCAACACCCAACATAGTTTCATCCAATCGTAGTCATTTCCCCTCCCCACTCTGTTGCTTCCACACCCTCCTGATATCACCCTTCTTCCGGCCTCCAACTTATCCTCTACCCTGTCCCCTATGCCATGTGTGGCGTGTCATAGGCTCTTTTCCAATCTCTCTCTCTCTGTCTCTCTCTCAATCTCTCTCTCTCTCTCATTCTCCCTCAACAATCGTGCTTCTCTGTGCCTACCTATGCCATGGGTGGAGTGTCGTAGGCTGTTTTCCAATCTCTCTCTCATCTCTCTCTCTCTCTCTCTCCCTCTCGTCTCTCTCTTCTCGTCTCTCTCTCTCTCTCTCTCTCTCAATCTCTCTCTCTCTCATTTTCTCTCAACAATCGTGCTTCTATATGCCTACCTATGACATGTGTGACGGGTCGTAGGCTCTTTTGTCCAATCTTCTCTCCCTCCTTCTCTCTTTCTCGTCCTCATTCTTTCTCTCTCTCTCTCCTCTCTCTTCCGGCTCTACAATCGGGCTCCTCTGTGCATCCCTATGCCATGTGTGGCGTGGTCGTAGGCTCTCTTTCCAATCTCTCTCTCCCCCTCTCTCTTCTCTCTCTCATCTCTCATCTCTCATTCTCACGATCGTGCTTCAAGCGCCTATGATGGTTGTGGGGTGGTCGTACCTGTGTGGTGTGTGTGGGTGTGTTTCCTCTCTCTCTCTTTGTCTGTCTCTCATCTCTCTCTCTCTCATTCTCCCTCAAAATCGTCTCTCTCTCTCCCTACCTATGCTCATGGGTGGAGTGCCGTAGGCTTTTTTTCCAATTCTCTCTCAATCTCTTTTTCTCAATTCTCTCTCAACAATCGTGCTTCTCTGTGCCTACCTATGCCAATGTGTGATGGGTGGTAGGCTCTTTTCCAATCTTCTCTCTCTCTCTCTTTCTCTCTTTCTCGGTATCAATCTTTCTCTCTCTCTCTCTCATTCTCTTTCAACAATCGTGCTCCTCTGTGCCTACCTATGCCATGTGTGGCGTGCCGTAGGCTCTTTTCCAATCTCTCTCTCCCTCTCTCTCTCTCTCTTTCTCTCTCAATCTCTCTCTCATTCAATCTCAACGATCGTGCTTCTCTTCGCCTACCTATGCTATGTGTGGCGTGTCGTAAGCTCTTTTCCAATCTATCTCTCTCTCAATCTCTCTCTCTCTCTCATTCTCTCTCAACAATCGTGCTTGTCTGTGCCTACATATGTCATGTGTGGAGTATCGTAGGCTCTTTTCCGATCTCTCTCTCTCGATCTCGATCTCTCTCTCGATCTCTCTCTCTCGATCTCTCTTAATCTCTCTCTCTCTCATTCTCTCTCAACAATAGTGCTTCTCTGTGCCTACCTATGCCATGTGTGGCGTGTCGTAGGCTCTTTTCCAAACTCTCCTCTCTCTCTCTCTATCTCTCTCTTTCTCCTCTCTCTCTCTCCATCTTGCTTCTCGGTGTCTACCTATTCCAACTATATTGCTGATGGTCTGATGGTACACAGCCTCAATACACAACCACTGGGGGGGTCGATCCTCATATACGTTTGTATAAAAATCAACCTTGCTGGCTCTATTTCATAGGGTACAGTATGAGTGAAGCCTCGTATTTGTAGACCGATTGACCCCATATACATCCGGTGGCGTGCCTTAGGCACTTCACCAATCTCTCTCTCTTTCCTCTCTCTCTCTCTTTCTCTCTCTCTCTCTCTCTCTCTCTCTCTCTTCCATCTCACTTCTCTGTGCCTACATATTCCAACTATATTGTCGGTGGTCTGATTTCA